>JAPUBX010002068.1:0-202422 GCA_028672205.1 Proteocephalus fallax | reverse complement strand
ATCATTCGGACAGGCTAATTGTTCTTCGACATCAGAAAATGCTGCAAAGACGCGGTTTAAGAACCGATCTACTGTGCTGCGATCATCTCCCCAGAGACGGATAAGAACGCTGGCATCCCTGCCTCTGCCATTGAGCTACGGATTACCTGAGATTCAATCTCAGCCAAATCTTGCTTAGCCAAGTATCGCAGCTGCAATCGATGCTTTCGAGTCTAATGAAAATTCGCGCAAGGGGATAAAAATCACAGACCAACCGGAGGAGAGGAGTCCAATTACAATATGCAAATGTGTATTCACGATTACTATTAACAAAAAATATATACATTCCGTCAATCAACAACCGAGAGTAAATTGAAGTCTCGTAAGATGGACTGCCACGGGCAGTGCGTTAAGAAACTTGTAAGGAATGCCTGAAATGATAAAAGTTGGAGTTACTCAGACATTCATGACGAGGGTAGTAATCGTTATTTAACAGACCCTTTGGAATAAGAACAACACAGGGTCTCGTTAGGGGGATGGCATAGGTGCCGATTTGCACGGCGAAGGACGTCTCCCTCTTGTCCCCATCACCATGCGAAACCTGACAACCCACTGTAAACAGGTTGAATGCCTCTGCATCAAAGTGCAGGCCCCGAGCCTTCTGCTTCCGAGAAACGACAACGGTGATGTCGCGGAAAGACTGCTCAAACGGCCCTGTGTTGGCCAAACCAGCACCAGGTTCAACCGTACACGAGGAGAAGCTCTTTACTACAGATCCGACAACGTGGGATTGAGCCACTGACTCGGAAGGGAATATAACGTCTGTAAATATTAATAAAAAACGTCTGAACTACGATAATACATCTATGGCATAGATTATATTGCACTTACCGTAGTTGGATGGGCCCTTGGAATTAACAAGATGGCCAATTGGAAGAGAAGTCGTTCCCTCGTTTACCCAGGCAACGTCAGGTTCCAAAACAATTCGTGGGAGCTGGGTGGACTTTATCGGGGTGTCTAAAAGAGGCCCAAAAAATTATAATGGATCGCAAATAATTACATGACGATGAGAGGTTTCAAGAGAGGTTTCCCACGTGCCTCACCAACGTCACAATCTAATTGGCTTACTCTTTTCTTTGCCCAGTTCACGGCGTCTTTTGGACGCAAGTTTCTCGAGACGCGTATTACGCTGCTGCCTCTGTCGCTGCTGGCGGTTACCGTCTAGCATTCTCGGTACCTCCCCAGCGGCACCCGTGTTTGGCTGGTTTCTGGCTCGCAAGAAGCGTCTCCGTCGGCGAACCTCACTTGCATCGGGGTAGCGCAGATAGCCAAGGGGCAGGTTCTCGTACTGGTGAGTGACGGGGTTCATTCGCAGCTCGTAGCGGACCTTCTCATACGCGTCTCGCGGGGGACGGATACGAAAACGGGAGCTTCGACGCAGACAACAAGAAGATGAAGGGGGTTCGAAGGTTGATAGGGCTGGAAAAGCAAAAGGAAAATGAGAGACATAAAGCCGATAAATTAGCCGGTTTACATGGCACAAAACGCGCCCCGATATATACCCAGTACATAATCGCTGTAAGAAATAGGGTGTGCTCAATAGACAGGCAAATACCAAGTTTCGCAGACGTAACTCGATTTACTATTAGCATTTCTTCAAAAAGTACAATACATCCCCAGAATATCTTAATAATAGGATACCTTAAAGCAGTTGTCCGCAATCGCCACAACTCTGTAATGAACGTTACTCCTACCAAGAAAGCATAAACGCGCTAGAGCCTCTGCCAGCACAACTACGGAGAAGTGTCTCTACATCTATCGTAGTGCTGAAAGAGTGAATCAGCAGAAAACCAAAAACAAGACAAGCTTTGCGCGGTTTCAATTCTGCCAGGATACAACAACATTCCCCGGCAATGTTTCGGCCCATTCGAGGGGTACTGGGATCAAGACTGGTCAAACACACAAAGAAAACCAACGACAACTGCAAAACTCAGCTTACGTATTGGGATAAAAATTGGGTCCTCCGGTCGCACCCAACCAAGTAGGCCTTCGTGAAGCACATCCCCCAGAGCCTTCATATTGTACTCTTTGCCCTCCTTGGGCGGTGGAAGCCAAGGGGATTTGACAACAACGGTCTCGTCGATTTGGCAGGTGATTGAATCCTCTAGATTGAGTCAGACAGATTATTAGTGAGACAATTGTTTTATCCGATCTTGTTGAAGAACGGAGTGATTCCCTATTAAAATCGATTGTAAATCCCTCCAGCCAATTTGGATAGCAACCCCCGGTGGCCAGTAGATACATAACCCAGAATTTGTATGCATCAGGGTTTTATTTTTTTAGTCCAAACTTTTACTCACCTCATAACCACGCTTTCCCTCTACTCGCTAATTTAAGCCAATTCACATGCATAGATAACCCCGTGAATTCATTGCCTAAATACTTAGTTCATTTGAACGGTCTCCCGTCATCTCCATAGTCGCGCTGCTCTCAGGCCAGTCGCAACAAGACCGGGAAATATATACGGGTCACAACATACCCCGTAACCCAATCCGACGCAACCGTTTAACAAAAGGCTTACCCTTTGTTTCATGCTGTTTCGCGGAAGACGACGACGACAGGTGGGAGTCCCTCAGAAAGGTAATCTATGAAAAGAGGTGATTATGGCTAATCAAAAATTGTGCCCAGTATGAACTGTCATTCATGATATCAGGCGCTTACCGCCGAAAGTCTCGGATTCGATGGGGCCTTGGCAGCTGATTGGCCACTGGAGGCAGTTTCGGCAGGGACGACTGAAATAACACAATGAGAATACCCGGATTAGCCGGACAAAATATATCCACTCTCTAAAACGGGTCACAATTGCAACGAGGCGGGCGCTGGCTGTGCAACACCAAACCCACCGAATGTCTTTTCCGTAATCCACCCGGCTTCCACCTCGTCCATGGGCGGCAGTCCTTCGCCAAAGCGGCGCATGGCATCCGCCCCTTCTGAAGTAGGAGTATAGGGGATGACAACTGGTCTGGGTGATCAACTAGACATGTGCATCAACAACAACATACCAAAAGGAACTTCTCCTCGAATTGGGGAAATGCCAGCACTGAATTTCTCCCAGAAGGACTCGCAATCTGTAAGATTTAAAGCAATCACGATCAATCAACACTAATGCTTATTTCAATTAATGAACTGACGACGTCACACACAGGCGTTGTGGTGTATTTATGTAGCATTTTGGACGATCAAATCACACCTACCGGACCCAGAAGAACAAGAGGTTGACGACCTCGGTTGTCCTTTGGCTTCAGCCGCCAATGAGTCGCTGTCCCCATCACCACTTTCATCGGTCTGTTGAAAACACGACAAATAAAATGGTAGTAAATAACACTCACAATAAAAATGCCATAATTAATAGTTGACAAATCTTACTTTACGCCCAACCGGAGATATATCCACAAGGTCTAAATTAAAGAAACAGGACTCAGAAGACGTCTACGAAAAATGCTACTCTTGAGTTGACATCGCCTACTAGAAATCGGAGCGATTTTCATGCGTAGTACAGGGTCAATCAAAGTCGAGTTTATTTTTAAAATTCGAATTTTATACCCATTTGGAAAGGAAAAGCATCATCTGTTTATAGGTTTATATAGAAGAGGGTCGACAATATTTTGAATAATCAATGATACGTCACTGGAGCGAAATCTGACTGTTTCTGGACATACCTACAAGAGCGAAACCCTTTCTGACCAACAATTCGTGGACAAGAGTTGGACGCGGAGTTGAAAATAACCGTAGATGATTAACACAAGGGACTTACGCGAGATGTAGTCATCTCCACCGTCCGAGGAATGTCGTATTGGTGAGATGGATTCGACGGGGGCTGCCAGAGCAACAGAATGCCGGTTCTTATGGTCAGCGCAGTCGACCACCTCTTTAGAAATATCGAGAATAACAACACATAAGGCGGTTATACGCGAGGGGAACAACGACCCGCAATTAAACAATAATGTGCAGGATAAAAACTAACCGACAAGGGGAGCGAATTGAACGCTTCGGCGTCGATTGGCTGACTTCGGTTGTGGAGAACAGGAAGGGTTCGAAGCGGAGACTGGGGTAGATGGTGCCTGGGCCTCACAGAGGCGGGACACGCCGAATTTGCCCCGTCGGTGTTTCATGGGCGGAGGGGGCGGCATCATGCGTGCAGCCAACTGCGCCAATTTGTCTCCGTCGAAACGGGACGTCGTTAGGGTCATGTCGGCTGGAAAAACCACGGCTGGCGGGGCTGCCGTAATTTCATCCCTCGCCTGTGAGCCAAAAAAAAGTTTCAAAATATATTATCGAAAGGAAGCAGTCGTTGCGATCGTGTGTGGAGTTGTTTCGTTATTTTGAATTTGCAACCGACTTGAGGGCATGTACCAGCACAATTCAAACGGCTAAGAGGAAAATCAACCTCCATTATACTTCAGAAGCATTGGTACGCCGTTACCTAACCAATTGACGCCTTCTGGGTCCTCGAATACAAATGCATATATTAGTTCACCACCACAAGGCTGGAGAGATCACAGGCGCACTAAACTTGACCACGGCCCCACAAAACTCACAGTAGTAACGGTGACTCCAGTAGGAAGGGTAATGTGTGGCACCGACTTCTCCTCGACCTCATCAACCGAACACGAAAGCACTGAAAATGCATGACCAAACACTCGTAAAAGAAACAAACCGATAGGGTTCGACCAAGAAAAATAACAAGGCAGTGATAGTTACAGTGGTTCTCGAAATCCCTGGCGTCTTCTTTGTTCATAAGACGACGAAAAGTGGATGTCGCCTGGAAAAAAATGGAATGGGTTCAAAACCGCATATGTAATGATCATGAGCTAACACATACCGATACCACCGAGACTTACATTCGACGTTGCAGTGCGAGAAGAGAAACAGGAGATACGAGATACCGCGGTCGGGTTTCCACCGATGAGCATGGATCCCTTGGAGGGTGCTTTTGATGGTCTCGAGAGGCGAGTTGAAGCTGTGGGGCAGAAAGATGGCATGGGAACAGGGTAGCGGAGAGATGTACTTTGTCGAGCGAGTTTTCAATGAAGATTCTCGGGACTATTTTGTAACAGGCTGACCTGGGAATCGAACCCGGATGTTAACCGCAACACCATCGCGCCTCGATACGCCCATATTGTCTTTCGCTGGTACGTCAGTAACCTCGCTTGGTACGTGTGTGACCCTGGGTTGGTCAACCCAGAAGGGCCACTTAAAAGAAGCATTGAAACAGACAAGGGACTCACTGATATTGCTTTTCGTCTGAGTGTTGACAAAGACGGTAGAGAGGGAGGGAAACGTATACCCAAGAGACCCCGGCCGTTTGACGGGCGATGGCCAAACACAGCGAGGTGAAACTGAATCAGGCGATTCGAAAGCGCCACTCGGCCGCATCGGCGTGGACACTTCTGCACGGCATCGTAAAAAAGAAGAAGAGATTTTGAACTATTTGTAAACAAGACGTCTAATAATTGAGATTCATGGATGCTGCATTGGATCCCAAACCTATTCCAGAAAGTGCTCCATTCCTTCCATAGTCTAGTTTTTTTCCTCTTTTACACTGAGGTCGCCTTTGTGGTACACATCAGAAGCATATTCCAAATACGCAAGAAATGGTTTGTTTTTGGAAGATAATATGGCGTGATTGCAATAGGTGGAGATACGCGAAATTCATTTTATGATGAACCGTGAACAAATCGAGCAGGTTAAAATGTAACCGAATGTATAGGTAATTGAGGGACACATTACGCCATGGTATACCATCGAGAATAGAGACGTAGAACAATTAAAAGAACCTACCGCCTTTCTTCGGTGTTGCGCAATCGGACAGTTGCTGCAACGTCGCTACCCGGATGCTCTGTTTGTCGAAAGAATGCGATTCTACAAAAACAACCAATCAGATTAGCCGCTCCCCCGGGATCTAATTGGGAAAAAATTTCATACCGCATTCAAGGCCCATGCTGACGTCTTCCTTGTCATCCGATAAGAGCGAGACCTCTTTATCCTCCGAAAACGTTTCTGGAAAACCGAAAACACAATAACGAACCAGATTAATCCGGTTGTCGGCTGCGACAGAAAGAATGGAAAAATGAACTCACTGTGTTCAGCGGACATACTGACTGAACTGGACACTGCACATTCGGGACCCTCATTAAACGCGAGAGCAGAATAAGCCCTGGTTACGTTTTTCGAAACTAAAACACACGGACAACCAACGTAAGACATTAAATTGGCGCAAAAAATAAAGCTTTAAAACACCAATTAACACCAGAAAAACCACTCACCACCTCCACCTGCCAATGTAATCTCCATTGAAACGCTTTCCTCCACGGCCTGGGTATTCGGGGTGTCGGATGACAGTGGCGCCGCAGTCGTCATATTTTGGGTTTCTTAAGAAGAGAAATACGAGTTACATCAAGAGCAACCGTTCCTCTACGACCTACGCGCAAGGTCACTCGGCCAGAAAGCAATTTCACACGAAGGCATGCACCGATAAAACACCGGTCGAGACGACCTACCCTCCATGGCACTCTCAGGCTCCGTGGAGAGTTTCGTTTTTGGAGATGATTGGGCGGCATCTGCAAGGAGGAATACCAACAAAATCAACAATGCAAGCAGAAAAACCGACGTCGTCTATCGCTTCGACACGAGGCTTAACTAAAGCATTTTAATTGCCACCATTACTGGGAGGGGCATTCGTTTCTTTTTTCGTTATTGTACAGTATTATAACATATTTGTTTTAAATTATCCCGGTTCTAAGAGCCCGTGAGTGCTTTGTCCATTTCTCAAAGAAGAGGAATCTTTAAATTCCATAAGCTCGAATACACGGAGAGAAATCGAATTACCATTTGTTGTCTCCTGGGCAAAGGGAGCGAAGGACACGACCGACTCATTCTGGGTACTTTGGGGTGAGGATAACCGGACAGCTTCAGCAACTGTAAATTCACCACCAAAAATAAATTATCAACGCTTGGCCCGAACCACTGTCTAAAAATTGTGAAAAACCCCAGAAACTAACCAGAATCCTGCTTCAAATCCACAATTACCGGCGAAACACCAGTCGTCATACCGATCGTAATATCCTCATCCAAAACTATTCATACAAGAGATACATAAAACGGAGTAAATGGACAATCATTTGAACAATCCAACAGACAAGTGTATCAAAGAAATCAGCTAAGATCTTACCCCGAGACTTCGTCAACCGAATTTCAACTTCACCAACGGTATCTACGAGATAGGGGTGGTAAAATAAAATATTCCAAGAACATCGATCCTCTCTGTGTGTAAAACGTACCCTTCATTGGCTCCTCTTGGGGTACACTGGGGGCGTCGAGGTTTAAGTGAATAATAGAGTCTGGAGAAAACAACATTGGCCCATTGTTAAGAATAATATGCATTGAAAAGCAATCGAGAATAAAATGAACACAAAGTCTACCCGCAACGTTTTTGACGGCGCGACGACCACGCAGTGTTATCTTCCTCCTGGGAAGTATGGCGACGGACTCCTCTTGTACAACCATCGACGCAACGGAATCTTCTGGAAGCGAGGCTAGTGAGCAAAAATGCATTTTAATTGTTTGCAATGAGCGGCGGAAAATGTCGCATATGACGCGTACTTTGCTGGGCGGTGTTTAGGGTTGTATCTACAATAACTGAATTGCCATTTGCTGTCTCCTGGGCAAAGGGAGCTGAACAGGGAAAATTGGATGCGTACTGCGATTTAATCCAAAACAATCATTTCAACACGCTATAAGCGTTCAACAGGGGTTTTACCTTCCGTATCAGCAGTAGACTTTGTTGGTGCCGAGGTAAGCTCCATCGTGACATATTTTGTAGGTGTCATCGAATCCAGAAGTGGACAACGTTGGCTGTCGTTTGGCTACAACGGCAAAAAAATAATAAAATACGCCCAAATAGAATCTACCCAACAGATATATAGGGCTTACGGAGGATTGCGAATTTTTTGCGAGCAAAAAATTACTTTCTTTAGTAACAGTTTCATCTACAAGATGGACGGAGTAGCCGACTAAATCATCAACAAACGAACATTTTTAGTTGGATACGCACAATAAATACCTTTTTTATTGTCTGCGGACCCAACCGACACCGAGGCCAAACTTAATTCGACGGTTGAGTTTGGGCCCATATTCATTGATTCAACCAGAGGTCGCCGAGAACGAAGCTTCAAAAGCTAGATTTCACGCGTTAATTAAACAAGCGGAACATACTCTTGAAGGTTTAACTTTCTTCGCTGCATTACTTGGAGTATCTAAGAATAAAACACAGAACGCGAAAAAAACTACCATTTTCATTGGTCTCGGGCGAAGGATCATGTTCTTTATGAACAATCACATCTACAAGATGGACGGAGTAGCCGGCTAAATTATCGACAGACGAACATTTTTAGTTGGATACGCACAATAAATACCTGCTTTATTGTTCTCGGACCCAACCGACACCGAGGCCAAACTTAATTCGACGGTTGAGTTTTGGCCCGTATTCATTGATTCAACCAGAGGTCGCCGAGAACGAAGCTTCAACAACTAGATTTCACGCGTTAATTAAACAAGCGGAACATACTCTTGAAGGTTTAACTTTCTTCGCTGCATTACTTGGAGTATCTAAGAATAAAACACTTAACGCGACAAGAAACGCACCTTCGTCATTTGTCTCGGGCGAATCAACTTTCGAGGACGCGTTCAAACTCACGACAAATGTCTCACCTAAGTGGCGAAATAATTTAAATGGAATAACTTGCCCAAAGCATTGACAGTAGAATCGGTGAGCTGCCGTCGTGACCGAAGTGCCATGCCTCCAATCTTCTAGATTGAAATAAACAGTCAAATCAGTAGTCTATCAGTATGAACACCGAGAAATTAAACGCTTACAGGTTTAGTCTTCCGCGGGAACTTGGAAACTAGTATGATTGGTAAAAAAATGAATAACAGACAAAGAAATCATCCCCGACAATACACTTTGCATAATCACTTACTCCCTTCATAGGAAGACCTGTCTACACCGATTGTGCGACTGATCACAGATCGCATGGCTGTTTTCTCAAGCTATATATAAATGATAAATCCGTTGCACTTACATCACTTTCAACGGATTCCCGATTGATATCTTGGCGTCTAACATCAGATTCTCGTACTAAGAGGAAAATGCATAAATTACACAATCCTACTTGTTTCATATATTGGGCCCGTGATAGAAGACGATTCCGATAAACTCGCGCATAGTTTATTCAACGTATCTTTTGACATAATTGCACAAAGATAAACCAATTTTAGTTGAGTTACAATTGCGTGATATATATACCTTCGGTGCAGTAAAACAAATAAATGAACAAATACATCACTGTAAATTTGAAATCAAATCATCATCTTTTATTCAAGGGTTTAATCTCTTATTTAAATATAGATTTCAATCAATAGTTGTTAATGAGATTATACAACGTTTGGATGTTTTGTACGGATGTATTGAAGTCACGAGGACCACGAAAATTGTCTTTTATTTCCTGCTTCACTTGCTTGGGTGAAACTAAACATCGGGACGTTAAAGGAATGGCCGAATTACGATTTGCAGCCGTTCTTGTAGGTATTAGACGGTATTGCCTACGCATTGGTCGAACGGATTTACACTACGATAGACGTGAATAGAAGAGATGTAAGGGGTCACATAATATCCTAACCTGATTGTTTCCGCGCTGCCGAAGATTTGCAAGGCAGGTTGCCGATGACTTGGAACTTCGAAAAAGGTGCCAAATAAGGAATGACTGAATTGCGATATGCCGTCTTTGTAATGACCCAGTAACCGTATCCCAGCCAACAGGAAGACATGAGAATAGACGACGCTGCAGGCGTTTTAGAGAGATTGTAGTGACCGTTCGTGTCTACCGATGCGCGTCGTAGCATGGCTGGCGATCGGGTTGAAAGAAAGCCCTCGAAGAAGTAGCGCACATACAAGTTCATGTGAAATATTATCCTGTTTCGGTCGCAGAGTAAAAACGTCGTCTGTATGGCGGCCTGTGGTTTTTCACAACACGAGATGGGTAGAACGAGACGAAAATGTTCGAAAATGACGTTGATCATCGTAGCTCGGAAGATTTGATCCGGGCATGATATGCTCGCCAATATCGTAATTCGAAGACTCGTGGCCCAAAAATCAGAGTGGCACGATGGCTAAAGACGAAGGTCGGGAATGAATCATATTGTTTATTATTCAAACAATAGTTAGGGCCAAAGCTAGGCCGATAACGCCGACAAGTCGCGATGCATAGCGCCCGCTGCTGGCGAGTCTTGTCTGGACACACGTGGGGCGTGTCGTGGTAAAAAGTGGGGGCCGGCCAAGTGTCGTAGATATTGTCTTAATTTATCCACGTTAAGGTCACAGTATGCGGTGTGATGTGCGTTAGCCAATGTGGTGCCATGCGTGGGACATAAATAAACACATAACAAAGGTCACTACAGGCTGTCCAGAACAGTATCTCTTATTAGCAGGCGTGATTTGGTATTTATACCGGATTTGGGGGCATCAAGACCAGTTGGAAAATATGGGAGTGTAAGGAATGTGTGACTCAATCTATAAGATCGTAACAGGACATAATTTTGACAGACGTGTGGGGAAAAGCGACGTGGTGATCTTTTACCCCGGCTCGGGTGTCTTCGCATTACGGAATTAATGAAGGAAATAAATTGAATAACCGAGTTTTCCTGGGGAACCAAAACGGAGCCCCAACAGAAAACATTTCACACCAAGGCGCCTTTCGGAATGCTAAACTCGCGTTACATCGACTTAGATAGTCCGCTGCCTTTGTCGTGATTCGTAGTTCGATGATAACTTAGCCCACTTAACCTTTTTACGACATACGCGTCTAAAAGGGTAATATATGAGAACGCAAACCAAAGTATAGTCAAGATAGTTTTCTTGATTCAATAATACAAAGCCGTGACGTTAAGTCGGCGATGGTGCGTTCGTAGGTCTAATTCGGTTCGTGTCCGTTAAAACAAAAAGGGGCGTTTGAGGTCACTACATGGCTCCCCCTTAGACTCTTCGTCGTCAGAGGAAGAGATACAATAAGGATGGCTGGTTGGGTTGCAGGTTAACAGACGGTAAATTAACGGGCAAAGTTTGTTAGATGCAGGGGTGTTCGGCTGATACGACCGCTTCGTGTGCGGGAGGTCGTCCGTGCGTCAGGCGGCTCCGGACTGATTCAGGCAGGGGCAACAGAAGATGACACAACAGAGTTTCCCGGGGGAATCCCGTCGTTCGGTTGGCCAGTCAGTTCTGGCGGATTGCGAATTGGAACAGTATTGAAAACGGGTTCCTCGACGAAGGCACTCTTGAGTCGATCAATTGAAACCGTTTCATGGCGTCCATTCATTGACATTTTAAACGTTTTATATGAACGGGAAAGTACCGGATAAGGACCATCATATGGTGGTTCAAGAGGACGACGGACTCGATCACAACGGAGAAAAACGTGGGTGCTCTTTTGCAGTTGTGGGTTGACCTGGGAGCCTGACTTCTGGGGTCTGGTTTCTTTAAGCCGAACGCTCCAAGCAAAACTGCGTAGCCTCTGAAGAACATCGGAGACAAACAGGGACGGCTCAGCTGCTCTTGGGTTAACAAACTCACCCGGTAAGCGGAGAGTTGCACCGTAGACCAATTCCGCCGGACAGGAGTCGACGTCGGGTTTAAAGGTCGCACGAATGCCAAGCAGGACGAGAGGCAAATTGTCTACCCAATGTTCTCGGTCATCCTGAGCCATGAGGGAGGCCTTCAGTGTTCGATGGAGGCGCTCAACCATCCCATTGGCCGCGGGGTGGTAAGAGGTTGTGCGGATTCGCTCGCATCCAAGAAATTTGCACATCTTTTGGAAAAGCGTTGATTCGAATTGTGCTCCTCGGTCGGTTGTCAAACGACGCGGAGATCCGAAGCGCGCCACTCAGTTATGCAGGAAAGCGAGAACGACCGTTTCTGCGCCGATGTCCGCTAGCGGTATGACTTCGCACCAGCAAGTGAAGCGATCTACACAAGTCAGCAAGTAGCGGAAACCCCTGGACGAAGGCAACGGGCCGACTAAATCCACATGAACGTGGCTAAACCGCGCGTCGGGTGCGTCGAACGTGCCGATCGGTGCCTTGGTGTGACGATTGACTTTTACTTGCTGACACCGAATGCATGCACGTGTCCACAGACGGACGTACCTTTGCAATCCCTTCCACGAAAACCTTTCAGCCACTAGTCGGGTGGTTGCGCGAATACCAGGGTGCGAGAGACCATGAACCATTTCGAAAACTTGGCGCCGCATGCATTGCGGAACTAGCGGGCGAGGGGAAGCTTTGGTGTTGTCGCAGAGCAGAGAACGCTGAGACAGCGGGAGAGTTCGGTTTATAAGGACTGTGTCGTCGGGCCCAATTCGAATACCCTCGTGTTGCTGGGCGTCAGACATCTCCTCGTAGTCGATACCATTAGCGAGCTGCAGACTGTTCAACTCGATGCGCGAAAGGGCGTCGGCAACCTCATTATCTGCGCCGCGGATATGACGGAATTCCAGGTCGAACTGGGAGAGGAAATCGAGTTGTCGGATTTCGCGTTCGTTGTAGCGAGAAGAGTAGGAGGCCATGGCATGAATCAATGGCTTGTGGTCCGTGAAAATTAGAATGCGGCCACCTTCCGCAAAATGGCGAAAATGCTTTACGCTTAGGTAAGCCGCCAATAATTCACGACCGAAGGTGCTGTATCGGCGTTCCGTTGGTGATAAAGACTTCGAAAAGAACGCTAGTGGTTGGCGCCGATGCTCGTCCCCTTGATTTAGTACAGCGCCGACTGCAGTGTTCGAAGCATCCACCATCAAAGATAGTTGGGCATCAGGGCGCGGATGAACCAATAAGGTCGCGGCAGCGAGACTAGCCTTCAACTTCTGGAAGGCTGCACTCTGTTCTGGTGACAGTTTAACCTGACCGTTTCCGCTGGAGGTCAGAGGGGTTAACGGCGAGGCCCTCTTGGCAAAATCGGCAAAACAGAAGTCGAAACCGCGAAGAATTGAGTCGATGAAGCGTTGACAGGTTTGAAAAGCGTTTCTGAGCCCAAACGGCATCCGTAAGAATTCGAATAATCCAAAGGGAGTGGTGATTGCCGTTTTCGGGATGTCCTCAGGAGCGATCGGTATCTGGTGGTACGCCCGGACCAGATCTATTGTGGAGAAAATCTTATTTCCATGCAGGAACGAGACACAGTCATGAATGTGCGGCATAGGATAGCGGTCAGGAACTGTGACTGCGTTCAGCGCTCGATAGTCGCCACAAGGACGCCAATCCCCGGGTGTGGTCTTCTTAACCATGTGGAGTGGGGATGACCACTTGCTGTCGGACGGGCGTGCGATTCCAAGCTCCATCATTCGTTCGAATTCCTTTTGTGCTGTGTCTCTTTGTTGGGTCGAGACGGCGGTAACGCTGAAATGTGGCAGGGCCGGTGGTCTTTATATGGTGGACTATGTCGTGTGGTGGCTTCTGTCGTGTTCCGTTCAAGTTTTGGAGATCAAGAAGGGCCTTGTAGGGAGAGGGGATAGGAATGTGGGTGACGTGGTGGATCGAGGTCGTTGCTGTGTATCCAGAGACTACCGCTGCCGTCGATTCGTCAACGAGTTTCTTTCGTCGGACGCTAACAGATAGGTCAAACGTGAAAAGGAAATTCGCACCTAAGATAGCATGAGGGACATCAGCCACGATGAATGTGAACGGGAAAATGCGCCCCAGTCCGAGGTCGAGACGAAGCGCACGCTGGCCGTAAGTTTTGATGTTACTTCGATTTGCAGCCTGGAGGACGAAATCTGTGTCAAGGTGTAAACGGTCAGACATAGAAGGGGAAATTACGCTCACGTCAGCGCTTGAGTCCACCATGAAACGGCGACCACGTTCGACGTCCTTCACAAACAGAATGCGACTGGGTGTATACTTGCCAGGCGGAGTGAAAGCCGCACTCACTGCCTGGCCTCTCCGTTTCCCGACCAAGTACATGGAGAACGGCAGCTTCTTGCTTTGGGCCCGAACAACTGATGATACCAGCAGAGCGTGTCGTCTAGCTTGCTTGTGTTAACGGCCATCGGTGGCCTCCGTTGACGCTGCGAGCGATCCTTGTTCTCCAGCAAGTTACGCATTTGGTGCCTCAAGTCACGCAACTCTTTAACCTCGTCGTTAGTGAGAGTCTGTGGGGGTCTTGTCACAGCGGCGACTGATGGATGACCAGGGTGAGCGGCGAAAATGCGGTCGGCGTACTCGCCTAACTCGACCAGCGGCAGCGTGGGTGGGAGGGTAGCCAAAGAAGCTCTGACGACTGGGGGCAACTTTTGGGTGAACAGATGCCGAATGATATATTCGCTGACGTCTTGGTTCACCGATAAGGCTTCCAGACGCGGCAGCAGTTGCGACGGTCTTTCATCACCCAATTCCTCTTCATTAAACATAGCGTTGTGTCCTTGTTGTCGCAGACTGCCGAATAAGAGCTGTCTTAAGCACAGTATACGGGCTCTCTGCCGGAGGTGCAACGATAATGTGGCGTAAACGGGCAACTAGATCCTCCGTCAGTGACGCCACGACGTGATGAAACTTGGTTTTCTCGGCGACAATTCCTTTCGCCGCAAACTGGGATTCCACGACCGAAAGCCATGCCTCTATATCGCTCTTCCGCGGAGGTGGAATTTTAATAGAGACAGCAAATACGTCGGGACATTGCTCAATGGGGGCGCTCATCAGAAGATAATCCGAAAACAATTATGTTCGCCAATGTCGTGATTCCTAGTTCGACGATAACTTAACCCTTTTAAGACAAACGCGTCTAAAAAGGATTTTATAAGAGAACGCAAACCAAAGTATAGTCAAGATAGTTTTCTTGATTTATTAATACAAAGCCATGACGTTAAGTCGGCGATGGTGCGTTCGTGTCCGTTAAAACAAAAAGGGGCGTTTAAGGTCACTACAGATCTACCAATGCAAATTTCCACGAGAATGTGGGTTAAGAGAAAAGCAGTGGCTTCCATACGTGGAGATTCGGGAACTGTTTATAACCCTCAATGGATGCGTGTGCGTGCATGCGATTCGGGGATCGTCAAATTTAAGGTGAATATCGCTAACCTAGATGCTTAAATCGAGCATATGGATTAAAATGGCACACCTCGTCTTAGGAATTCCAAATAATTATGTCGCTATAATTCTCGGGCGGGGGGGATTCTCGAATTCCGGCAAGGATATCGGCCTTTATATTCGCAATTGTGTGCTAACCACCATTAGCCCCGTTCCACGGCTTTCAGTAGTATAAATCGCATAGGGACGGTTGCAGCTAGTCAAACCAGGAGAAAAATCGTCGGGTGATAACGAATATAATACGGTTAACACCGTATTTAAGCATAAATGGTGAGCGAACGCGTGTTTATTGGTCCGTATGTCATTATCTTTTATTCCATATCGTCTAGTAACCTAACAGCAACGAGTAAATGTAGTCAACTTACAGATAACTACACCTAAGAGTTTTGCCGTCGAATCCTGAACTTCAATATAATATTACAGGAAGAGGCTGTTCTCCTGTAAACTGTGGTCAGGTGTAAATTTTAAATAATATGGCGCCACCAAAGATGCACTTTCGACATCTACATTCAAGTGTTCTAAAAACACTAGAATGTTGGAACACGTGCAGTGCAACATCTCATCAAACCTCATTCGGGGCACACGAAGTAATATCTTTCAAGCAATGACGACAGGTTATACAGGTGATTCCCGGAGATGCCAAACAACGGCCAAGCCTAAGAAAGGTCCCTTTACAGAACGCCCCTCGCCGTTAGAGGGGTTGCAAATGAAGCGGTGACTAAACAACCAAATACGCGAGGACCAAAGTCAGAATGTTTGATTGTTTGTCATAGAAGTTCACAACGCCAATACAGAGGTGGTATCAGAAGAAGGACACAAAAACAGACAGTAGCGTGTACCCACACGCGTAAATACATCATACAATAGGGAGAGTTGGCAGTTGGCGCTGTTGGCTTACATTCAAGGTGATTAAATTGTCTGATAAAGGAGGTGCAGGCGATCGACAACGTATTGGGGCATACAGAGCACTGGATTAATGTCTCGGAGTGCAAATGAGACCACGGAAAGCCCATTGGTGTCCCCGTTTTGGTTTGCGGTTCCCGGGGTGAGGGACAGGACGGAATTCTTTAGTCGGGAGAGGAGGGAGAGACCGGCAAGTCCAAATAGGGTGTGGAATGGGTCGGCGCAGTTACCGGGGCGATCGCTGATACCGCCTGTTTCCGAATCCTGACTAGCGAAGATAAACTTGGTCAATTCCGCCGGGTTTATCCACTTCAAACGGCCAAGTATCGTCAGTGAGGCCAGAACCCACCTGCGAGGAGACAAATGATGATGCATTATTAAATTAAATTTGGAGCTGCTTGTAACATATCCCGGGACACCCTCCAACACATAATCCCCTTTCAAGCTGATCGCGCCCCTTGGATACACAATTTCCGCACCTGAAAACAAGATGCAGGCGCCGTTGGGAATAAATGAACTTTAGACCGTATTTAAGTAAACACGACCTATAATATATAAAAAAGAAGAAGTAATCAGCATCTAATTTAAAATGCATTGGCTATTGTGGAGCGAAAGAAATCTGATTACGATAAGATTTAAAATAGAATCATCAGCCTGGAAGATTAAAGGATTTCTCCCAACCCGACACCCTAACCTCTCAGTTAACACGAAACTGAACTTTAAACGTACTATTGAAACAGATTTCGAGTAGATAAAAATACGTTGTTGTGCCCCCAAGAATGACAACTGGAATTGTGTTTGCCTCCGTAATAGCTTCTTTAACAGAATCCGTTAGACGGACCCTAATGCTGTCTGAAACAAGCATTGCCTTTTTCTTTCGAATGAATCTTCCAGTCGCTTGCTGTAAAACGCCGGATGCCATTCATGCCTTAGGCTTTCCGTTTTCTATCTTTTCAATTTCTCTGGGGAATGTTTCTTTTGGCATCGTCATGCGTTTAAAAATCACCATCGGTGGAAGCTCTTCTCCCGCACGACTTGCAACATAGACCAATTGCGTTTTTTCATGCCCAGTTGGTTTCAAAGTGGCGGATGATTCGCCTTTCCTGTTGACAGTCCGACTGAGTTGGGTCAAACGTTAGAGGAATCTCATCCAGATTTATGACGTCGCACAGACCAATTAAATGCTCCATTATCGTTGTATCGAAGAATTTATGGAAGTCGGAAGGAACCTACTGACACAGACTCGTCCGCATCATTAATTTAAGGTTCTGATGGGGGGGGAAAGTGGCTGCTTATATTTCTGAATTTACGGTAAGCAGCGCAGACTAGACACGGCTTCTGCACCCAAAGGAACGACACAAAAACTCGCAATCGAAGTGGAGCAGAAAAACAAGTAACCAAACACCGAAGTAAATGTGGGAAATCAAGTATCAATAGAGCAGGCGGTGCAAGAGCATAATCACATCGTGTAAATAAGACGGCTATTTATCACCTTTAGGCGCAAGCGACGTCCCCAGAGCCACCCGGCGTTGATCAATTGGCCTCTCTAGCCAAAGCACAATCGAGTGCATCCCGCAGCGCAGTAGGGATCTGCGTGGCCGAACAGAACCGCCTTTCTGATCACTGATTCCCACATTAGATCTCCCTCGCCATGTTAGCCCGCAGCAGTCGCCGCCTATCTTCCCGGCCACCCGCCTGCCAAGCGATTCACCGGGGCGTGGCCACTGTCGCAGGCAGCTACGAGGAACTTAAGGGACGAGTTTTAGCTCCAGAAGGAGAACGAAGACGGGTAAGAGGTAAACATGCGTGGCATGACAGACCCCTAAGAGCAGAGGTGCTGCTCTCCCTGCTACCGCATACAACCAAAACAGTCATTCATGAAAATGCATCCATAGTAACGGTCTTCGTATGCAACGGCGTCCCAGTGCTTTTCTGATCTGAACTGCACTTCTGTCGCCAACAGGATTCCGTGAAATTCACGAAGCCAATTCATCCTCTTCTCGAACAGGAGTACAAAACAAGCAAGATGTTATGATAATAAGTTGAAAAATTAGGCAATCTAATGTCCAATTATTTATCCAAATGGAACACATGCTGCCCTGGATTGTTCTACGCGGTTGGAGAAAATTATTCAATAGGTGTCTATCAATGATCACGTGATAGTGCGTTTTCACGCGCAAATTATGTGGCGCTTTTACCGTGGTCAACGGTTTCGCTGCAGCGCCCGAGGCCATTCCTCAAATAGAGTCCACGGCTTCTCCAGTGAACGGCCTCCACGTCTTCCTCCAACACTGGCGCAGCTAAATTCGCAGCGCCAGCGACTATAGCTACAGGCCGCAGTGTAAAATGCCACTCTTCTTCTCATACAAACCCGTGGTCGATCTTGATAATTCCCCGAGGAAACCCACGTAGTTATTTTAAAAAGCCACGCTCCTTTTTCTTAGTGGTCCGCGCAAGTAGCCATGCCCACGCAAATGCTCGCTTTGGTCGGCATATTCTTATTAATTTTCGCTGTTGGCATCCAATACAGCTAACGTGAGATGCGGTCCTTGGTTTTGTCTGCCAGTCCGGTCGGTTTGTTCAATTTATTGTAGCAGTCATCTCGGCCATGTTGGTGCTAACGGTGCGGTGGACAACTAAATACGGTAATTGGTACCGTAAACACGGATCTAGAGCGCTTGGGTGAACAGTCTGTTTACGGCATGGGCTGCTGGAATCAGAAAAGGGCCTCAATAGGCTGTGTGACGTGGCCTCCGATCGCGTTGATGGACAGCCACACAAAGCAAGAAACGCCCACCCACAGCTATTTTTAATAAGGGGCCACATGAAAGTAGAGTAACCAAACTGAATAAAACTTTCAAACCAACCAAACCCGCCCCCTCTCCCCGATCGAATTCCGAGTGTCGCTGGGGAGAACGGCCGTACACTACACCCCCAAATAAATCATAGAAATGTCATCCATGACCTAAATTCAATAAAACAAAGGTTCTTTAGGTTAGTTCCAGAAATGTAAACAAGAGAATCCATGAGAAACAAATTGGTGTTTTTGGTGTCCACTGATTTTTTTCCATGGGTTAACGGCGTAGGTCTAGTGCGTGTGCATTAAATAACGCGCACTCAATATGCCGTTTCGTGCAACAATAAAAACATCTGCCGGACTCACCAAGAGTAGCATACATCTGGTTGCTTTCCTGGTCTACCATTTAGCCCGCCACTTGGAAGTTGACGTTCAGCTAGCCACCACGCCGCCTTGCCAATGTCCAGTCGCCGAAGACGCCTCAGTAAAGAGAGCGCACCGACGACGCAATAAGCCTGTCCAGCATGCGATTCACTTCCAGGGCGTGTTCCAAAACCACCATCGCGATTTTGACAGCGTACCAGAAAATCCACTGCCATTTGCAAATCCACTCCCTCAGCCGGCTGTAAGACATGATTTGGGTCTGGCGGAATGACACTAAGGAGACTGAGACTTGCGATGGCGCAGAAGCTGAATCGTGAATCCACCTCGCCCCACTTATCGCCATTAAAACTGCCGTCGGGATTCTATAAACGCATAAAAACGATATAAGAAAATATGCTCTGAATTGAAAACCATATCCAATATAAACTCAATCACCTGCAACTTGGAAATAAATCGAAGAGTGTTTTCTTTATCAATTGGGCGGAGTTCGTTATACATTGTAAGAACTTGGATACCACTGAGTGTGGAGAGCATGTGAGAGTCGTGTCCCGGAGCAGGTGCAAATCCTCCATCCGGGTTGTGACAGGACCTTACGAATCGTAAAATTTCATCCTTGTTCACGATGTCCAGTTTTTGCATTAAATCGAGGGCTGTCAGTGTCCAATAAATAGCCGATAACTTCATATGCTCCTGCATTGGGTTATCTGATTTTTCTAGGGACTTTAGGAAGGTCACATGTTTCTCGAAAAGTAATCTCTGTGGGTGATTGGGACCGAGGTTGACATCTATTACAGGATGAGCCATGAGAGTGAGCGATAACACAAAAGTCGTGTTCCAGGGGCTACGCGACCTATTAAAAGGAGTTCTGCATCAGGAAGCCGCATTCTAAAAGATTTATTCCCGAAAATACGGGCACATCACGGCAAAGAATACGTATTAATCACAAGCGGTTTTACTGACAATAAATGGTTGTTGGAAGTTACAGAGGAATAAAGACAGAGATTGGCGAGGAAATCGGATAAAAAGCGTTGAGGGTAAATATACGCGTTGCCTCTATCTAGATGAACAAGGGAGTCGTCCGCACCATCAAATATAATGTAGAACCATGGAAGATATTGTAGCTACTACTTCGTGATCAAAAAATTGCACGGGTTGTGTTCGCAAAAGGGTATATAGATTTTCTGGGCAGCGGGCATGAAGGGACGTGGCTCGAGGGAGTGTTGTGAACATATTCGGAATAAAATGGTTGAGTTCGCTGAAGACCTAGCATCTACGTTCTATACCGCTGCAGCAAAATGGAGCATTCTTGGGGGGTCATAAATTGGACACTCTCTAAATAGAAAAGAAGGTTTTCAGTACCACTGAAAGAATATATCTCTATGACAGAAAAGAAACGGAAAAGAAGAGATATTAAAGAGAGGTGCGTTCTTTACCTACGAAGGAAGGCTGTCGAAAGTTGCACTCATAGTGGAAATGCACTTACGAAAGAGGATGTGAAAATGTTAGAGACAGATGAATGAGTTAGTATACAAGATGAGCTTTTGGCGACTGATTAAATGGGTTGGAAGGAGAAGGGGTGTTACTGAAGAGCCCAGTTGAGAGTGGTAGGGGATTTACGTCAGCAGTTGTTGAGTAGGTTTGGGGTGTTTGGTATCCGGTGTCCATAAAGAGAGTGAGTTGTCTTACTATATAATTATCAGAGGTGTAAGACTCCATCACAAAGAATATGCGTGCTGTCGAAAGAGACAAAGGAAAAATAAAGGTCGTCTATCGTGCATCACAATAACAGCAATAAATAGCAGCGCAAGAAGCGGTTCATTTGCACGTCTTAATTTCCTAGCCAATTAGCAACGTCCTCGTGACCTTTTCCAAGCCAATACAAGGAAACAGAGGAATACATCATATATTTATATTTTTCAAGTCCACAAATCAACGAAAAGATAAGGTGCGCGTTAGTACCAACTTAATAATAATTTCTTAAGAGTACAAGCAATTACTATAAATTAATCTCATTTAACAAGTAACCCAGTTATATAATCCAGGAAGACTATTAACTACTCACTCTTTGTTATCCTCCTCGATAGTATATTGATACAATGCCACATCTTTAATCCACCATCCTTTTTAATCGTTAGTTTGCCAGACATGTGCCAAACACGAGAAGCAATTCCTATAATTCGCGTTCAAAGGACTTCCTTGTGTATAGCTCAAGGTCACCAGATATGAAGAGTCAGAAGTAAAATCCTCACCCACAATGTACCTTCCCTAACCAGAACCATACAACAAGGACGAATCTATCGAGAAGTGGTTGAATTTCGTCCAGATATTTTTGATTCACACCCCGAAATCGAACAGGAGTGAACAGGTTCTACAGCTTCTAGGTCCTAACGTCTATGATTCGGCTCGCGCTGGAGGCTGCAATCACTCAGACGAAATGGAATATCTGTGCGATAAAAAAAAGACAATGGTCAAAGATTCCGAAAGCCCGCGTTTGACTACCACTGATTTTTACCAACGGATCCACCAATCCGACTAGACGTCAGGGCGATACATTAAAGTCGTGCGAAACATCGCCAGGATTGTTTTCCGAGAGCAAAAACTCGAGTTTTTGGAGGACCTCGTACCACGACAGTTTTGCGACGGTATCCGACCGGTTACACTTATCTTTTAACTCTCCAGACAATCAACGCCAAAAAAAGCATAATAAGCCCCCGGTAAAGTCACACGTATTCTTGAAAATCGAAGGTGACACCCAATCGTCACCCATACATTGCATCCTAATTACATACCACAATAGGCAAGCAATTACCAATTATGCCGCACGTTCGGTAAGACGTTTGACTTTGTGGTTACAACCGACCGGGTAAGAATTAAATTTTCTCCGCTGTGCATCGACAGAATCGTTTCGAAGTCTACCGGTGTATCACCTGCAGATAGAACCATGCTTAGACATCTGCTCCCAAGCTACTATAACATCTTCGCCTGGAACGACTCTCTGCTTGGAAGGACGTCGATTATCCGCCACAAAATAGAGACGGGCGTCGCACGGCCAATCTGCCAACCAGCCCGACGCATTCCCCTTCACTAAACATTCAGTTCAATAAAATGATAGACGATATGCTCAAAGACGATGTCATACGACTATGGAAATCCCCTTGAGCTTTTCCTAGTACCATTGTTCCCAAGAAAGGTTTCAAGATCCCCCTCTGTATCGACTACCGCCGCCTCAACGCAGCTCTTTTTGCACATTATTGACGACACACTAGGTGCGTTAGGGCGTGCGCGGTTGTTCTCCACTATCTACCTTAAATCGGGTTACTGACAGGTGGAGGTTTCCACGAAGGACCGCGAGAAAACGGCTTTTATTCTTCCGAGTGGGCTATTTGAGTTCGATACCATTCCTTTCGGTCTGGGGAATGCTGCCGCCACCTTTTAATGTCTCATTCAAACAATGCTACGCGTTTTATATCCCAAACAAAATTTCTATCTAAGAAAGCGGCCTTGAAATAAAAAACGAGCGCATCGACGAATTACAGAACCGGCTATGACCTCAAAACCAAACAGACGTACAAGCTTCCTAGGCCTCTTTTACAAATTACTATATGAAGTTCATAAAAGGTTATGCGAAGATCGCCGCCGATCTTCAAAAAACTGACGGAGAAAGAAGTAGAGTAAAAATTTCCCCGGGGCACCCGAACACGAGGACGCTTTCGTTGACTTGCACCCATCCAAGCCCTGCCCATCGTTGAAATCTACGCCCAACCTTTAAACCTGACCATCGGAGCGGTAATCTCTCAAATCGACCCCAACGGATCCGATTGTGTATTTGCATATGACAGCAAGACACTTTGTCGCCATATGCGGCAGAAATGCGCCATTACCCTTAAAAATGTTGGCATGTTCTCTTTCGCAAAACCTGTACCTCCTGCGCCCGTTACAAGGGCCCTGTGACTAATCCTATCGCCCCATACAGTCAATGCCCGTAGGATCACTGGGAGAAAACATCGGAATTGGCATAGTCGGGCCCTTACCGCTTACAGAACGCGGCAACCGGCACATTCTGGCAACGAAATGCGAATTCCGGCCGACATGTTTTGCATGGTCTCAACCCAACCCAACCCAAATACAGACAACCGGACACTATCCTTAAACTGAAGTAGGACCTCCGAAACACCTATAAACAAGCCTGTTTACATCTAGAACAGGCCTACGAACGTAACTGCCGACCAGTGACCGGCACCTCTCTCCCATGGATTGCTGAACCCTAGCGCATCGAACTGGTCTTACAACCAAATCTCTATGTTATTTACGCATCCGAACAGTCACATGCACCCCTTTTAACTGTTTACCATAATAATTTAACATCATTCCGGGGTAGTCTTGCAACATTAGACGCCGGCACTTCCCCTCTCATCCTGGAATCCGCGTTCTCCCACGGGGGTGTTCTGTAATATCCCTTATTTTACCGTGATATTTTGACCTTTCAGGAGACGCGCGCGGTTTCGCTTTAACTTTCGTAACCAGTTGCCCACAAGTTATTCCTGCAAATTCCTCGCCTTTCCCCGCACCACGCGAACCTCGTTACGTTACGGATTTCCTTCCTGACTATTAAAAATATCTTTTTTGGCTATCTTCCTCGATAATAATATTGATACAATACCACATCTTCAATCGACCATCCATTTTGTCATTAGTTTGCTTGACCAACGATTGGTTCCGCTTTACTTGTGAAATTGAGACCTATCGCCAACACATCTGTCTGGTTGAAAGTGATTGAGAAGCACCTCCTCTCTCAATTCGAGGACACGCTGAAAACAGCCGATGACCCATTCTTGTTTGCTTATAAATCAAATAGAAGCACTCTGGACGCCGTGGCTACGTTTTCACGAACCCTCTCCTCTTCACTTGATGTCGGATCGAAAGCCGGCAAGCGAATTTTCTTGGACTTCACCTCTGCTTTCAACAATATATTACGCTCTTGCATTCTTTCTCAACTATGTGAAGATGGCGTTTAAGGATGGTTTATTAATTGGATTCCAAATTATTTATCTAATCAACGCCAACACGTAAGAGTTGGAAATGAAACCTCATTCTCCTTGCCAAATAATTGCTGCAGTGATATCTCCATTCCTTTTTGACTATAACACGTCTAGCCTTCGGTTCCCTAACGACATGACACAAATAAAATACGCTGATGACTTGACTTTAGGCCATGCTTGCAAGAAGAAGGGTTATTCTCAGCAGCTTTAGCATGCAGTCACTGAGGTACTCGAGTGGTGCATCACCATTACGTTTTCCCTGAGAGCAGATGTTGAAACTCCCGCAATCTTTTCACTCCATAATTTCGCCTCGAGCTCAAAATCGAAATTCCTCGGTGTTTTATTGAACAGTCGGTTATCATTGAGTGATTATATAGATGCCGTCTTCGTTAAATGTCGTCGCCCCTGTTTCTTAGTTCGCCAGTTCAGGAGACTTGGTTAAAGCTCTAGCCGTATATATACCTTTGTTCATGGATCTATAATTCCTCTGATCGTATATTGTTCCCCGATGAATTTTCGACTCTTCGTAGGCTTTTTTAAAATAATCTTGTTTATTAGTGGCCTGCCTATGCTCTCCATTCAAGAAATCATCGTTCAACGCCACTTCAATAGTTGTTCACAAATCGCTGCTCGTATTTTAAATGACCCCTCCCTTCCCCTCTTTTCAAGTTTATCTACGTGTAAATCTCTTCGACAAATGCGTAGGCTATACCGTACAATACGCACAAGAACAGCGGCGTATCGCAATTCGGCCATTCCTTATTTGTCCCGATTTTTAGTTTCACCAGAGCATGTGAAGCAGGAACTAAAAGACAGTTTTCATAACTAGCGATTTTTTATACTGTCTTGTTTTATGCTGAAAGTTTGGGTCCTCTTGACCCCATTAAAGCCGCTAAAACTATTATAATTATTATTATTGACAAGAGAAGCAGTTCCTATAATCCTGTAAAAATGAATCCTTTTTGTCTAGAATAAAGGTCTCCAGATCTGAAGAGTGCTTTACACCCACGGGGCCTCTAAAGGCCGATATTAGTTGTCCACATTCGGTTGAAAATTTCTTCAGCGATCGTAAGAAGAAATGATCTTAATACGATGCATTCATCAAATAATTTACATTGATCGTCTTAACATTGTCATAATTAAATGATGGAAATAATTAATGCAAATTCACACAATTATTTCAGTCAAAACATTACTAGACTTTCTGGATATTTATTTCGGTTCCTTGTTTATCCATCGGTGTCCTTGGGTGAGTTGTGTTGTTTAATGTGGAATCGTAGTGAACTGTAACCTACATGACGTTATCTTACTTTGGAACGGCATTATCGGTTGCTCTGTATATATTGCTTTTCTTTTCGATATTCGATATATACTACACGTCTCCACTTGTTCATGGAGTGTCATACGACCGCCCATCCACACCGAGCTTAGTCAAAACGATTGTTTTTATTGTTGCCGATGGGTTACGTGTTGACAAACTGTTTACAGAACAGATGGAACATACAACAACACTAAAGTATGCTTGCCTTTCGTTATTCGGTTTTTGATTTTTTAAATAATCGGTTTATTGTTAATTTGTGGTTGCTGATATTATTTATGATATATTTATGCCGTGCTTTATATAATTAGTTGCAAAAATTTGTATATTTTCACAAGCATTCAATATCCATAATCTTCATTATTTATTTTCAAGGGAAATTGTCGCTAAACGTGGTTCTTGGGGTATTTCGCACACGCGTGTGCCTACGGAATCTCGGCCTGGCCATGTTGCTATTTTCGCGGGTTTTTATGAAGATGTAGCATCAGTCACCAGAGGTACCTGTGCTCTGTTTTTAGTTTTAAATACTGCTTATTTGTATTTGCTACCTCCTTATTAAAGCATATACATTTTTTGTTAGCTAGTTCGCGCTTGCCTCATGGGTCACCCCATTTACGATCAATACATCTGATCACTTACCAGCGGCCCCAAATTTTCGCAGGCCGCCAATTGATTTGCATTAGTGTGCATTTATGCACGTCTGAAAATTCCTATTTACATAGTCTCCCATACTCTATGAATGACGCATAGTCTATATCACACATTTTGTCGGATTCCGGCAAAAGCTAAAATCAACGCTCATTTTATTGTAGGTACTCTTACAATAACGTTTTTATGATCAATCGGTGTTAATATCAGCATCAAATCTATTAGTGCGGCATAAACAATATAGTTTATTTTGCTTCATTTGTCAATAATTATTTCAGATCAATCGTTTGCTTTTTCTGTTATTGCAACAATTTTATCCAGTCCATACTACGTAGGGTTGATTTTACTTGGACGCGTGTGTTTGCAATTATGATTCTGTCGCGCAACTCAAAGACGCCTTCTTTTAGGTTGGCAAACGAATGCTGTGGAATTCGATTCCATTTTCAACCGCACACACCAAGCCTATTTGTGGGGTGGACCGGACGTGGTACCAATGTTCCAACTACCTGACGGCCGAGTGAATATCAGCAGCTATAGTCGTGCCATGCTTGATTTTACGGCGGAAAATATAACTCAAATAGACGACTGGGTCGTCGATCGATTCACGGTAAGCTTTCGTTTTGCGTCGATACACCGATGTTCACTATATTTACGTTTTCTGTTGTATGTAGACTTTCTACATCAAGCAGACTCGTGTCTATGATATATGTTCTTATATTGGCCGTTCTTTTGTAAATTTAATGATGAAAGTTTTGATCTTCGTGGCCTTAGTAAAGCGAATACTTTTATTATTTTGTATTGCGCTGATGTCCTATTCACCTTAATTATTATTAGCGGAGTCTGGACGTTTAGCATTTTGTACCCCGATCGTGTTTCAATGTTGTTATTTTACTGTTCACTGAATATTTCCTTTTATTGAATCGAGTATTTTTCCAAAGGTTCGCTCCTAAATTGGTTGCTGAATCACGATTTTTCAGGGAGCATAACCATATCTGGACACTTAATGAGTCGTCTATATTATCTAATGTCCGTTTCCGTCTCCCCATTATATACCTTATCAATCTACGTTAAGCGAACACCTTTGTTTAAATAGGCGTATCTCTATTGTTGCGTGCAATGTAAAAGAATCCCGATTAACCGGTTTATTAAAACGTTATACACGTTTACGGTAACCAAACCCGGGTTTATAATGGATGCGCCGGTTTTGATTTGCTGATGCTGTGTTTTCTAAACAACAACCCTTATTTTCAGCGTTGTATCCATTATCGTTTTGGCATGTACTATTCACATACAACCTCCTATATTCATACATAGTAACAAAATTTAATTTTCTCTAATGAAAAGCAGTGTCAACATCACCTCTTTCAACCTACGATAGTCGAGTAACGTTTTTTACGCGTGCAAGCCAATTACCGCGATTAAATGTGTTTCCGCAATTCTACACCCCACTTGTTATTATCAGCGACATGTAGTCCAAATTTGTAGGACCGAGTTTAATCTTTAATTAAAGAAGCATATGTTACAGTTAATTCAGGGAGTGCATTATTTTGTCTTTAGGAATTTATGGCAAAGAATTCGAGTTACTTATTTGAGGCAGATCAGCCATCATCATCATCATTAATTGCCGAGTATCGTCGGGGTAGTATCGTTTTTCTACATCTCAGCGCGGCGGATCAAGTGGGTCACACCCAGAAGCCAAATTCCGAGGAGTACACCAAGATGATTAAGAATGTGGATAGAAATGTTGCTCGCATACTAAAGCTATTCGATGACAAACCACAGCTCTTGGAAGAAACGGCCTTCATTTTCACGGCCGATCATGGAATGACCGACTGGGGTTCGTCGCTTTCTTTAATATTTTTGGAAAATGCGGGGCAACGAATTTTTATTAATCAATGATTTTGTCCACGTAGGCAGTCATGGCGCGGGTTCATTGCACGAAACCGCCACTCCACTTATTACTTGGGGTAAAAACATTCCGAGTCCCGTGAAAATGAGTGTTGCCGATCAGGAATCTGAATTTCCAGGCCTTTTGCCGTTTAAATATGGACTGAAACATCACACCATTCGACAGGCCGACTTGTGTCCCTTCATGGCGGCTTTATTGGGTATTCCGATACCAGCGAATTCAGTTGTAGGTTCGCGTCGGAGTAAATCTGCTCTACTCATAATATATCAGTAGACGTCTCATTTATATTTTATCACAGGGTGAGCTACCGCTGGATCTCCTGGATGTTGATTCTTCCACAAAGGTTAACTTAATCAGGGGCAATGCGAATCAAATTCTTAAGCAGTTACATGTAAGTAGTTGGCTTTTTTTTTACTATTTTATATTTTTTCATAGATCAAATGTAAAGAACAAAGGGCATCACACTATCAAGTTTTCTTCCGAGAGTTTATGTATGGATTTTAGATTACCATATTTGTGTTATTTACATTTTTATTAGCAAATTAACCGATTCCGATATATCCGATTTACTGTCTACTGCGACCTCTCAGACAATCAATAAGGATTTCGAGAATGCCGTAAGTTTTTGTGTTTTTCCATTAATTTTTTTGGGCCATTTGAACCGAAACTTCAATTATACAGCAAACATACCGCATACTTATTGTATGGGAATAAGAGAAGACATCTTTAAACAATAAATCGATTAACCTTCTCGGTGAAAGATAAATATTCTACATTGTAATTAGGGGTTTTTGATACCAAGATAAAAATTAAAAAAAAGCTAAACCTCCATTATAGAACGTACCCTACTGAGCGTCTGTATTGTTTTTTTCCGACCTACAATTTAGATTGAAACGTATCGAAAATTGATTCGTCTCGGTCTAGAAGGCCTCTCTTATTACCACAAGTACGATCGCTTCTTCATGGGGTAAGTGTGTTCTTTAATGTCGCAATTTTTTAATCCTGTGACCTCGATTGGTCGTATTTTTTTAATTCTCCTCGGGGTTTCACGCCCTTGCAAAACATCGATTGCAACGGCTGTGTTTGAACTCGCCAGCTGTGAAAATCGGCGTCCGGATCTTGGTTTTCGTGGTTAACGGGGTTTGCCCGTTCTTGGTAGCACAAGGCCATGCGGAGGAAGTTAGCATCTCACGCGATTATGGCGTACTTGCGTTCTCGATCATCGCCATCATCAGATGATCAAAATCAATAGAATTCGGGCGAAAACCTGCTAGAGAATGACCCGGCGTAATGGATGTTTCGATAAAGATTATTAGTAATGATATACAGCTGGCGACGTCCCCAGTGCCACCCGAATACCAGGTATTCCCTCCCCCCCCTCGATCACCAATAAAGGCGATTTGCATGTGCACCGTGTGTATTTATCCATGTACGGTGCGCCTAATTTGCATTGTCACCTCCTGTAGAGTTCCTAGTCGCTCGCGAAAGTTGAATTCTTTTACTGGCTCTCGGGTGAACACAAGTTCATGATTCTATAACGCTGATTGTGCCTTTTGCGTATAATTAGTAAACGCCTTGTTACGAGGGTCGGAAACAAACGACTGGCGAGGCGCTTGTGTTCCGTGAAATGTCTCAATTTTACCCAGCAGTCATTCATTTCGGTGCAATCGCGGGTACACGCAATCTCCCATCTTGGTAGGTGCGTTTTCGGCGAGAGTGCGACATGAAATAGTTGGGGTGATACACACCTTGAGAATTAGTTCTAGATTGTCGTCGTGAAGGAGACCAGTGCCTTAAATTACCTTTTGTTGTAAATTAATTTAAATACTTGTTTTTTTCGTGGTACAGACTCTGTGTAATGGCATCCTATGTAATGTGGTCAGTGATGCTGTGCTCAGATATCTTCCCGGCGCCAGCGGAACCTCCAAAGAGCCAATCCAACGGCAATAAAGCTTCTCGTGAAGTCAGGTCACTGATGTGGTCTGTTAGTCTTGTTCTGATCGCTATCGCGTGTTTTTTGACTGTAATCAGTGGTAAGCAACGCCGATTGGTTGTTTTGTTGTTAATAATAATAATAATTGTAAGAACATAAAAATAGTATAAAAATGCAATATACGACATTTATTTTCTATTTCCTTCTTCACCTGTTTGGGTGAAACTAAAAATCAGGACAGATATGGAATTACCGAATTGCGATATGCCGTCGTTCTTGAAGGTATTTAACGGTATTGACTACATATTGGTCGAAGAAATTTACATTTATATAAACTTTAATAGAGGGGAGGGGTAATCTAAAATACGCGAAGCTATGGGTGTATAACTAGTGAAGTGGTGTTGTAATGGTGGTCTCTTCGATGGAGAGCATTGGCAGGCCACTAGAAATCGAGATTATTTTAAAAAGCCTACGGAGGGTTAAAAGTCTTGGAGAATCACGGAGTAACAATAAACACTAATGAGAATTATACAGGCGTACATAACGTTTTTTGTACGTCTTTAGCTCACATTAAGTCTCCTGAACCGGCGAACTAATGTTTACCTCACACGTCCTTCGCCTGTTCTGCTTAACCAACACCTAAGCTGACACTCACTATGGCTCATCAACACAATTTCACGATATCCACACACTTCGGTATTGGCCCCAGCAACTCTCTAAATTATTCTTACCACAATCGCTGCCCACAAGTGGGCGTTTCGGACCTGTTGTCGGTCATAGGATCTTAGCCCATTTTATCGGATTCATATGGTGATACTCTTGGAAGAACCCGGTTGGAGAGGTCGCTGTTGTTGTTTCACGCGGGCATTTGTTGGCTTCGCTTTGCCGTCAGCTCTGCTAACCTTGTCGTTTGGCTGTCCCCTTTTTTCCAGCACACCAGAGATCGCTGCTGCGCACTTTTTATCAGCTACTGCCCCTTCTCCTCGCCTCGATAGTCCTTCTGACTTCGAGGTATCGGCGAGTTTTACTCCAGGCTTACGGGCTTTTCTCCGGCGAGGATTACTCCAATCGCGACAACACGCGCCATTGGACAAACCTCAAGATGTTCCTACTGCTGGTGGCCTTGATGGAATGCACAGTACGCCTGGGCCCTTTTCGATGTGACACTGGCTTGCGCTACACGTTTCGGCTAAATGTGGTCGTGATTTCGGTTTGAGGCATTTCCCGACTAAGCGCGAAGTAGATCTAGCTGCACCGCATTACGAACATCGACAGACTGACTCGCTTATTTGGGTGGCGTCGTTTTATGGTGCGGGGGTGTTGTCTGTATCGTTGCGGCCTCGCGCCGTGATGGGTGAGCTCTCGATTCCCCAGTATCTTGAAGACGCAGCAACAATACCGGGCTGACGGTTCTGTTAGACATGGTGCATCGATGTCCTTTAGACTGACGCTCTCTAGCCTTAGTGTGTATTTATGTAAATACAGCACCATATTGACTTTTCAGTTGTGTGGCTTCTTCCGGAGGTCTCTGATGTCCATTGGCGCGATTATTCTCGGGTTTTGGCCCGTCTTTGACGCCTCCTTTATCACACTCCCAGGGGTAGGTTTATCGGTGTCTTGTTTGCTTTGCAATTAATGTGGTTTTTTTCGAAGAAATTGGTGAGCAACCCCCCCCCCTCCCCCTGTTTTAGAGATCACGACTCCGGAAGATCTGGTTGGCGGCTTGTCTGACACTTGCGGTTTTCCCCTCTCTGCCGATTGTTGGATCCTTCTCTTCGCCAACTTTGGTGTATGTTGACGCCTCTCATGCTGCTGAATCACTTTGCTTTATATCTTGAAGGTAGGGCGGATGATCTGCCCACCATTGAACCCTCGAAAATCAGTTTATGGGCCTGAAGGAGATTCGCGGATTCAATAAACAGGCGTGGATGACAGAGTAGTAGTGGAGCAAGCACGATCGATATTGAATGTCGTAGAATCCATAATGTGTATTTATGCAAACAGCACATGGGGCGCACATGGAACCCTTGCTGGTTCTGTCGGTTTCTACAACCCGGCTTTTGAAGTCGCTGAATTGCAGGCACACACCACTAGACCAGGCCCAGTTTATATCAATGTGTTGCAGTTTGGTGTGGATCGATGACAGAGGTCTAGAGAAGGGATGCTCATAACCTGCCAGGCACTGAATCGTTTTTTTATTTGTCAAGGTTTACTTCCAGTCTCTGCATCGCGGCCGCGTCTATGGTTTTTCTCATGGAGTGTCGTGGTCCGAGTCCGGCAAAAGCCTGTTTTAGGGAGCCCCACTACGTTCTGGTTAGTTCCTTGTATGGTACACACGTGAACCAATAATGTCGGCTTGCTTGACCCCGGGCGCCAAATAAGCCTTCATTTTTAAATATGTTGTTCTTTTTATTGGCCGGGCCAACACAATACGGCGTTGCTTCCAAAACCACCATATCCATCAAATTGAATGCTTCTGATATGCCACTCACCCAATTAAACCTACACGTATCTTTTGTAAAATCTTTAGGCGGTATGTGCCATAATTAGTGGATTCTTGGTCCTCCTGGTTCGACACTCGGTCGCCGTGTCCGAGCCAATCCCAGTGGCGGTCCATTTTCTTAGCTGGGCGTTGCTAGGTGAGTCCATGAAGTTTGTTTCGTTCATTTTGTGTATATAACTGGCTGTACCCGACCACTTCTTCTTTGGTGCGGGTAGTTCCTGCTAGAGAATGTGCCGGCTGCTTCATGGATGTCACCAATCGTAGCCGTTCATGCGCGGCGATCGGAACAGATCGTGATCCAGTTTTGTTTCCAGCGACGCACTCCATTGACCTCCTCTAGCTCTAAGCGTTCCGCGTCCGCCTGACGGTGCTAATCCACGTGTTTAGTTGCCCACAGTCTCGGCAGTTGCAACCTGTGCACGCTGGCGTCGAAAGACTGGTTTATAAGTTCTGTCTCTGGACGCCGTAGGACGTCTCCGAACCACTGCAACCGACGGCGTTAAATAAGGGGTGACAGCTTCTCCGTGTCTGAACAGCAACGCCTTATTTCGTTGTTGGAGTGCTCGTCGCGCCAATATGCTTTCAGGATTCGTCGTAGACAGTAATGATCGAAAGCTTCCAATGTCCTGGTTTCTTCGACACAGGTTAGGCATGGGGCGGAAAGCGGCGCGATAGACCCCAACAGATCGATTAAGCTAACCACTGCACCATCGGGTCACAGGCTAGTACGAAGCAGTTGGAACGCCTTTTTGGAAATTTCGACGCGTAGTCGCACGTTTCGGGAGAATTGTGGAGCCCAGGTATCTAAAAGCTCGTATGTAGTCGATCGCTGAATAGTTTAGGTATATTTGTTGGTAATTCTGTTCTGAGCATGTGGAAAAGATGTCCTTATATCCAGCCTTGGTCGCTCATCCAGCTTAGTACCGGTTGCTCATTAGCCGCTTCGACTGATGATTGAAATATAGATAGATTACCGTTTACTTACACTAACATCTCCACACTGAAGCAAACGCAAACCATACAGTGAATACGTTTATATTGCAGTTTCAATTCATCAATTCCACAATACCCCGTTTTGGGTTCAAGTGACCGTCGCGGTTCGTGAATTGCGTCCAGGGACATCCAGGGGACACGATATTATACGTTTTTATGTGTAATAATGTTTTATTCTTTTGCGTTTCAGTTTTATCCCCCATACTCGCCATATTGGGGAGCGGTTCTGTCGTAAGCGAGAAGCTCGTGAGCCTGGCGCTCGCCTTCTTCATTCCCTTCAACCTCATGAACGTGTTGTATCCTTTCTTATCGCCTTTAAGGAGTGCATGGTTAAGTGATAAACACACCTCCACACACGTTTTGCCGCCAGAGATTCGCGATTTCCATGAACTCCCTTGACTCTGCCACATAGCTACGAGGGCTTCTTTTACATCGTGTTGGTAGCAGTTACGTTTTTGTGGGGCTGGCTAGAGTCTGACCTCGAATTCCAAGACGTAAGTCATTTTCGCTGTTACTGGTTGTGTGATGGTGATGATTGGCTTAGCCCAAACTCCGCAGTTCTCTGTGCGTGCGTCACCGCCGTACACCCAGATGCAGTGGCGCATGCTTGTTGGTCTTGGGCCGTAACCGTGAGCGCCGTGGGGTGAGCAAATAATTATAATTGTAAGCGCTTTATTGAGGTCACGAGGACCAAAACGTTCGGCATAAAACAGGACAGCACCGCAAGAACGAAAAGATACGAAAATGGTGGTTGAGCTCCTCCTGTGCGCCTTTTGGTTTTTGATACACAACTAATCCGCTAAAATTGCCGTCGATAAAATGAGTGCATAACTTGTAAGAAGATCGTTATGACGATAATCTCGTCTATATTTCACATTAATGGGACGCTTGTAATATTCATCCCAAGGTAAATTTAAAGTCTTTCTTGGACACTGCAATACGGCTGAAAATTTACAAACGATCTTAATTTCACACACTAACCAGTCAACATATTGATGAACAAAACAGCCACCAGGGACACACTGTCGTGAATGGATCGTTTGGCGGCTGGTGGAATCTAGGTATGACAGGGGTTTGGTTGATTTTAGTTCTTCCAGACGAGATTGACCTTGGATCCCATCGTGAAATCGAACGGTTGTCCTCCATCAACACTGACTCCTGAAAGGCTTCGGCGACCCTTCTTCTATGTGCGTAACTTTCCGTATATTGGCAGAGTCATGGAGATCATGTTTAGGGCAAATTGGATATTAATTACTGCATCACTAGGAGGCCGTTGACCCTCAGTCTATCTGGTAGAGCTCTGCTTAAAAACAACGCCCACGTTTCTCCGTTAAGCCCGATGATTCACCAAACACTGCTAGCACTCAGTCATGGGTACTGTAAGTAAAGCGGGACAGTATTGACCTCCAACGATTACCTCCATCATCTCGCACTGAGTTGGTAATTACTACTGCTAGTTGGTGATGGCCAATGTAAATCCGTTTAACTTCTCCTCAACATGGCAGGTATTTTTCGTCATCTATTCGTTCTTCGGTACCGGAAACATAGCAAGTATTAATACGTAAGTCAACACTTGCTATCATCCTGGCCTGGCAACAGCCAACTCACTCCGCTGAGGTTTTTCCTTTCAGGTTTGATCCAGTTGCTGTGTATTCTTTCATGACAGTTCTCGATCCGGCTGTAATGGGCACGCTTCTTATTTTCAAGGCAAGTCGACTGCCCTTTCCTATTTGTTGTACATTCGCCTATTACGTCAATTGCGGGTGAACGGTTTTCAACATAACGTTCGTGTCTTTTCTCGTTCTCTTAGATGATATTTCCTGTGGTTATTGTTGGCGCCGTGTACGCCTGCGTGGCTCGTGTAAAGGAGACTCTTCCGAGGGCGGGTGGTGGTTGTCTTTCTGATCACCACCGTCTCTTCACCACACCCACCGAACTGCCGCTTCTCATGGTGATCGCCAATTTCATGGCCGTGCACTTTTTCGCTATGCTCCGTGACGAGGGCTCCTGGATGGACATTGGCGAGAGCATCAGTCACTACGTGATTGCCATGTCCATTGGTCTAGCCAGCGTGTTACTTTCACTTCTGGGTCGGCTGATGTTGCTGAGTGGAATCAATCCAAACGGTGTGCCCACCAATCATCACCGGGAAATCATCAAGATAAAATAGTCTTTCATAGCTCTGGACATACGAGTGTTTTGTTTCGTTGTAATACCGAGTACAGTGATATTAAATCTTTGGGAAGGTATTACCAAACTCTTTCTTTTGTTGATACACCAATTATTATATACCGGTATTCCGCGCTCCATACAAAAATGTGCTGCATGGTAACATTCTGGTGATATCGAATAGTGTATCCTGACAAGTAGGAAAGGGTGTCCTTTCTGTGTTATTTGCTTGTTTTTCAAAATCACCGAATCGAGCATAGCATACAAAGATCAAGATGGAACAATAAGACGTGGTGATTTAAGCAGCCTTAACTGTAGATATACCCCAATTTGAGTCAAGTATTTACAACTAGGGTTGACCAAAACTAATTTCTACAACCTTTAACAAACAATGAAGGTGATACATATTTATTTCACGGAGAAATTTCAAAGATGGGTTAAAAGAAAACGGTTGATGTATTCTGTAATAATAGAGCATGGCAAGTCAGTTTAACCCATGATTCGCTTCACGAATGCTGAAACGAAAACAACAGTGTCAATTAACGTTAAAGATGCTGATATTGTGATCTGGGTAATGTTGAAATGGTGTTTGATTTTTGCTATATGAAGTATACGAATATAAAGAAGGGAGCAGCCACACTGACCCACCTTCGTAGGGTACCTGACCCTGGCCGTCTTCCATGCCTGCCAGCAACAAATCGACCTCTTCCTTTCGAAGACGCTCGCCCAGTTGCGTAAGCAAGTGACGCAATTCAGCGGCACTGACAAGCCCATTAGCCTCTTTATCGAAAACACGAAATCCCTCAATAAACTCTTCGGCATTGACTGGTTTTTTCTCCTTCATAAGACCTTGGTATATTGGAAGGAAGGTCTCAAAACTGATGCGCTCGGCTAAAATGGATAAAATGACTTAAGATTGCCCAGTTATGACAATTAATCTAAAAACTTATTAGTAAAAAACTAAGATACGTTAAAATAAACTTCCAGTTAGAACTTATAAAACCAAATAAGCGATGTATATAGTCAACTAGTTGGCATACAATTATAGCATAAACATCATTGATTAATTCAAGCTGTCTCGCGCACTCGGTTTATCCTGAAACCCATATTTGGCTATTTGAGCTTCGGTGGGAATCAATCCAAGTGCCCGGACGAGATCCCCGATATATCGGGCTTCGATTTTCTCATCTTCTCCAGTAGCAAAAAGGGCAAAAAGCTCACGAGCATCTAAACGTAAATTAAGTATTGGAAAAAAAGTACCCTGAAGTTGGTTTTCTAGAATGTCTCCCATTATACAAAACCAAAGTGACAATTGGAGAGTGAAAATAAACTTGAAATCGGCGGCTGTAACTCGATATGTTAAACAAAATTTGTTATGAAAACGTTTTTAATTTTCAACTAAACTGAACCGGTTTTCAATACTTATGAAATACATTTGGCACATAATTCGGTATTTTCTAAAATACCAAATCTTCATAATTCTTATCTTTATATACCTACACTTGATTAATCATATCAAAACGGAGCCCCAACAAAAAACATTTCACACCAAGGCGCCTTTCGGAATGCTAAACTCGCGTTACATCGACTTAGATAGTCCGCTGCCTTCATCTCGGTGTTTTCGTAATCGGTGGACTCACACAGACCGTTTTACTGGTTGGTGGGTGGTTGTCCCCGCAAGCGGAGATCGGATCCAATAGTGTTTGCTTGCAGCCTTTTTATACAACCGACCGAGTTGTGGAAATCGCCAGCGTTTTTTTACAGAATATTTGAATATTTCTAAGATGTAAATGGATCCGCATGACTTCCAACTCTCCCGCGGCACCTCCATCGAACCCTGAAACGATGCGTATCTGCACATTTGTCAAGAGACCTTCTGGCTTTACGTTCAACCGTAAAACCTGATACCCATGTATGCGTTGCTGGGTTGGTATACGGAACGACGATGGTAAACATAAAATATAATAACATCGCAGCCTTTTAAGCCTAGTAGATTCGTGTACATATCCAGGCGTCGTAATCTAGAGAAAACAAGGAAAGTTTTCTCATCGAAAGCGTATTTCTCACCGTTTCTCGAGATCACGGGACTATGGTTGACGAGGCGTCCCTCAAATCGAGCTTCTCAAACATCAGCGATGACGCGCGTTCTGGAATTGAAACAACAACGTCTTAGACTGACACTATCGGTCTAAAAGTTGGAGATGGTTTGAGCGTGATGCCTTATTCATTATCTTGAACAAAAGATAAGAAATAGTGGGAAAAGATTTGGGACATCAGGCGAAATAAGTTAGTTGGGTACATCTACATGGATTGAAACATAGACAAGGAATTTTATCGGAATAAAACCTGAAACCTTACCAATTAGTACCCCGACTCTGAGTAAGCTCAAACCGTATCAAGACCTTCGTGCATGCGTGTATACTTCCCCTTGTTGTATATTGTTCCCCAGTGATATTTCCTGGCCTCCAATTTTCTGAATTTTTAACTCTCCGGTAGTTTTTTAGTTATCCCCTTTTCTAGTCGCCTACTTTTGCTCTCCACAAAAGAGACCGTCATTCCACACTATTTCACTAGTTATATGCTCTTAGCTTCTCATGCATTAGACGACCCTCTCTCATCCCGTCTATTCAAGTTTGCTTAAATGTAATTAGCTTCGAACAATGCGTGGGCAATAGCTTTAAATGCCTAAACGAACGCCGCATAATCGCGATTCGGTCCTTCCTTATTTGTACATAAGTTTAGTTTCACCTTAAGAGGTGTCGCATAGAGCATTGTTAATTTTATTATTTTCATGCTGAACGTTTTGGTCCTCCTGACCTCAATAAAGAGATTACCATTAAAAAACAGGGTACTGAAATTACGAAAAATGTACCCTCTTATACAATATTGGAGGTACAGAACGTGGATGCCACGGCTCCGTGTGAAGGCGATATTTTCATCTCTGGAAACGTTAACACTGCTACCCAGTACGCATCTCTTAGATAGGCGTCTTACAATCGCCGATGTTACATATGTAGTCCCCAAATAGTATTATTAGTGATAGGCTCTATGAACCATGTTTCAAACGGGAATTCATGGAATGCATTCGGGAAGTATGCTCGATCATTCGGACAGGCTAATTGTTCTTCGACATCAGAAAATGCTGCAGAGACGCGGTTTAAGAACCGATCTACTGTGCTGCGACCATCTTCCCAGAGACGGATAAGAACGCTGGCATCCCTGCCTTTGCCATTGAGCTACGGATTACCTGAGATTCAATTTGGTATTTATACCGGATTTGGGGACATCAAGACCAGTTGGAAAATATGGGAGTGTAAGGAATGTGTGACTCAATCTATAAGATCGTAACAGGACAGAATTTTGACAGACGTGTGGGGAAAAGCGACGTGGTGATCTTTTACCCCGGCTCGGGTGTCTTCGCATTACGGAATTAATGAAGGAAATAAATTGAATAACCGAGTTTTCCTGGGGAACCAAAACAGAGCCCCAACAGAAAACATTTCACACCAAGGCGCCTTTCGGAATGCTAAACTCGCGTTACATCGACTTAGATAGTCCGCTGCCTTCATCTCGGTGTTTTCGTAATCGGTTGACTCACTCAGACCGTTTAACTGGTTAGTGGGTGGTTGTCCCGCAAGCGGACATCGGATCCAAAAGGGTTTGCTTGCAGCCTTTTTTTACAACCGACCGATTAGTGGAAATCGCCAGCGTTTGTTTACAGAATATTTGAATCGTTCTAAGATGTAAATGGATCCGCATGACTTCTAACTCTCCCGCAGCACCTCCATCGAACCCTGAAACGATGCGTGTCTGCATATTTGTCAAGAGACCTTCTGGCTTTACGTTCAACCGTAAAACCTGATACCAATGTATGCGTTGCTGGGTTGGTATACGGTACGACTGAAAGACGTCGTAATCTAGAGAAAACAAGGAAAGTGTTCTCAACGAAAGCTGGATTCAGTTTGTAACTTCTACACAAAGGTTGGCTTTTGAAGCCGCTTTAAATTGGCCTCCTTTGAAGCCGCCGAATTCGTTAGGCGTTCACTGAGGACACATCTTTTGTTTAGCTGGTGCTCTTGAGAACAATAAGGCAGTCCGCCATCTATGTTTCCTGTCGTATTAGAACCACCGATAAAGGGTATTGCTAAATACTTCTTGCAGCCCTCGCCATACTCTTGGCCATGCCACGTGCTGTCAGCAATTTGCTGTGCAGGTACAACGTCAGACTGGGGGTCTCAGTACGCACAGCTGCAAAAATAGATTCAGCATACCGATTACCTATCTGGTTATAGTTCCTTACTACTCCAGACATTACCGGTTGGAAGAACGAATGTAAACATGTGAAAGAGGAAATTGCTCCGAATTAATAAAGGTCTCAGGGGCCGAGAGGACTTCAAAAAATCAAGCCACGCTTCCGATTATCCTATTCGGGAAATCTCGCAGGCGAAAAATTAAATCGCTGGGAAGAAAAGCAGTTTGGTGACCAGCTATTTATGCAGGCGTCCCAGATGTAGGAGTCTCGAAACCCAAGCTGGACCGCTGTCGCACCCATTGTGGCAGGGAATGCTCACCGCCTTTTGCGAGCCACTCCAAAACTTATGCTACGTACTGGTTGTTTTCTCTTCTTATTGAAAATTTCCGCGGAGGCGTTCGGTTTGCGAAGGACTACCTCTAACGCTCTTTAAGGATAAAGGAGCCCACTTCAGTTCCAATTTAGGAGAAGACGGAGTGTTTTCTGTACCTTGACACCCGGAGTACATTTTGTTGGCAGAAGTCTTTACAAAACCGGCAAAGTCCATTCCAGCAGTCCGAAGGAAGTAACGAATCGAATGCGTTGAGCTCAAGCTCGGAGCGTTGTCATTGATTCGAGGACAATGCCGCAAGAGTAACGCCCCTAGACTGTCACTCAAATCGCGAAAGTTAATCAAAATCACCTCTAATTAACCTGCTACGGAGTCTATGGAATAGACTTGGACAATTGATCAATAAAAATGCTTCATTTATTGTCACTAAATTATTTATTATTGTACACTACCGATGTTTGTATGAATATCTCGATTGAGCGGCAGAATCGACGTTTGAATCTACACGAGTATGAATGCAAACAACATTTGGCCCAAATCGGTCGATCAATTACTAAAACGTATCACTTTATACTCCAAGAAGGCGGTGGATTTAGTGGATGTGAAATGGCTATCGGAGGTATTGATTGGTTCATTGCGAATCAGTCGGAAGAGCCTGCCCATGCGAGTCGTCTGCGAAATGGCCACACAAACTTATTGCTGTGGCCTTCAATGCAGACGGGCACATACCACGGATGTTTTTGCATAGCCATGCCATGGTTGCGGAAAGTTTGTTTCAATGATGATTAGTGGAGAAACGAGATTTTCGAGTTGTTATTTCAGTTGACAACGATCAGAAGCAAACGTACTCTCAGAATACTGTTGACCGTTTGTAGAATATGCCATAATTGTTCGAATTTGATGTTGATAATTGTAGATAAGAATTTTTGAGGTGGCCTCTGAGTATTTATTGCCGGCGGTTTGTCGACCGGCAGTTCACTTTGGGACGGCCTTCCTAACGCTATCGTGTCTTAAACTTTCCAACATTCGGTTAAGGGATGAAGAGGAAATTGTGTCCAAACCTTGGAAGGTTTTTAATTACCTTCGTGCCTGTTGCCCAACTATCCCTATAAGATCTATAGTTTCTTTTATTGTATATTGTTCCAAGTATTCATTTTTCCCGGCCTTAAATGTGCTGACTTTTTAACCCTTCGTAGGCTTTTTAAAATAATCTCGTTTTCTAGTTGCCTGTCAATGCTCTCCATTCAAGAAATCATCGTTCAAGCAGGAACTAAAAAACAGTTTTCATATCTAGCACTTTTTATAACGTCTTGTTTTATGCTGAAAGTTTTGTTCCTCGTGACCTCAATAAAGCCACTGCAATTATTATTATTATCATGTTTCGAGCCTCCATTACAACCCCTAACGACCTTGTTAAACCTAGAGTCCCGTTAGAGGGTCACACATTCAGTAGTCTGGAGGTATTGAAGTAGGGAAACCCGGTGCCAGCTAAACAAGTTTTTAAATGATTTTTTTTTCAATCGAACACACTATCGAATTGGACATTGGTAAAAATCGTGGAAGTAACTGTAGAAAAATAAGACTGTGTCGTGAGATTTAATGTTTTATAGTTTTGGTCTTACGTAATAATTATAATCAGTTAATGATGCAAACATTTGCCACAGCCACGCTATACATCGTTGGGATTTCAACCATGATCATGCCATGTCAATAAATATTATTTTGAATCTTTATATTTTATCGAAGAATATGAAATTCTGTCAACATCTTCTTAAATTGTTGTTTATCAACACCAACCATAACCGCGAAACAACCTGCGCAGCACAGCGCATTCGTGCATGTTCGCGTGTGAAGGTCGTTGGTTTGACAACCAATCATGTGTCTTTATTCTCGCCAAGTGGGTTCACTATAGACTCCACAACACCCCCCCCCCATACACGGACCTACGCGCACCCAACCAATTTGTGCACAACGCCCCCTTCCACCCTTAACCCCATTAAAGGGCACACACACGCACGCACACAGCACAGCACATCCATCCCACCACGAAACACGTTTAACCCGCTTTCAAATTTTAATATCCCATTCATCAATCCGGACTCTCCTCAGGGGTGTGCATTCCTGTGACCCAACGGCTCAATGACCGAAGCCAACAATCCGGTATCGATAATCTGCGCATCTGTTGCCAGCGGGAACCCAGGTAGGACGGTGTCTTGTTAATTCAATTATCCATAGTATTGGTGTGTTGTAATTAAACCCGACGTGTTGCTGTAATTGGGCGCACGGTGTCTTAACAAACCGGGCTGTTAATGACCCCAAAGGCCCCCAATTACACAAACGGTGCTATTCAGAGCTCGTGTGTCGTCCGGGGTCCCATCTCACAAGCATAGCTGTCGTAATTAGACATAATCCGATTACCCGTGAAGCCCGTTGCTTTTGGTTCAGTAGATAACTGGTTGGTTCTGTTGCGAGCCAAATGAATGCCCGACACAGCAACGGTAATCAGGACACTGCTTAAAAATTATAGATCATGAAGATTAACACGATCTGACTAGTGTTGTGCCGAAGTAACGTGGCTGTAATTAAAAATTATTAAATCCGTTTACCAATACTTATTCGGTTTATGTGTAAAATTGATTAGCGATAATATGCGAAAGCAGTTTGCGAGCGTGTGGAATTTAATTCTATGAAAGTGTATTCTAGATTGTGGGCATGTCAATTGGCAAAAAATACATATAAACTGCCCTCAGGGGTGGTCAACATTCAATAATATAAAAAAATAACAGCTTAAAAATATTACTTCGGAATAAGATGGAATCCGGATTTTCAGTTAGTGGTAATAGAATATCATCCAATTGAACACGGTATGAGTTTACCAAGTCAGAGAAGTAAGACTAGCTCAACAAGAAAATAGTTGACATTATCAAACAGGCGGTGTAACGTATAATCATAATGCGATATAAATCAATATAAAAAGCCGAACTTTTACATCAAATATTCGAATAGCAAATTATCGCTTGAGTACAAAAAACAACTGCCTATAGAATGCTGGATAAGAAAAGAGAATTGGAGCACGTAAAATAAAAGACTGGATTTCTATTTTGCATTAAAACCATAAAACATTTCGTGAACGACAGCTTATTATTCAATAACGGAGGTTAGTAAACCCAGTGCGAGAACTAATGTTACAACTCGTTCTACTCACGAAAAGCGACACCGTGTCTGTGCTAATTGATTGTCATAAGAGTTTGCTAGATTCCAAGTCCACGAATGGACAAAGGAATCGGTTAAATTACCAAACCCAGTTCGTGCTAAATCCAACTTTCAGGGCCCATTTTTTGCAGTCATCGAGATCCACTGTATAAACTGCATTTAGGCAAATTCTTCATCAAATATGCCATCATATTTGTAGGCCTTGACACTTGCTGCTTTGCCATTACAGTTGGATAGATAAAATGACCTGAATTTTTTTGCCAATCTTTCGTATTTAGCCGATTTAGGAAATTGCATTGCTATTTTAAATAATAAATATAATACATTTGAGAGAATTCCTGATTTTTAAACAAATAAAAAAACACCACTAAAGCATTAAACTTGTTCAGACCAATAAATCTTTCACCAAAATTTGGTAATCTTTCGATAAAACAGCAGCTCCCAAACAAAACACATATCTTAACCGTCTCCATCCAAATCCATGTATTTCAGGAGCCTTCGAGTTTCCGAAGTCTGCGAATCACCAGCTCCCTCCATCATTCCACCACAGCAGCCAAAGTCCCCAACTACCCTACTCGTCGCAAACCATCCGGGTTGAGGTAAACCGTGTTGGCATTGAGATCGTGAAAACACGTGAGACGAGGATTCTATTGTCTTTTATGACACGCACATTGCCACGGAGAAGAAGACGTTTCCAGCCCTCTTTCTTTGATGACTATGTTCACTGAATGAGAGGAGGTGCATACTCTATGGAAACATTACGCTAGGTTGTTGCAATTATAATGGCCGATTCACAGGAACGCCTTTTAAATGTAGAAGCAGCAGTGGCAGCCGTGCTAAGCAATTTATCGATTATCTTTTGGACAATTATACGGACGTCGTAATTTATACTATTTTTGAGGCTAGCTTCGCATTTTTATGACTTTTCACAGCATATGATAACTACGCATACAGAAGCCTACAATGCTCGATTAACGTAAAATATCAGAGTTTCAATGTTAATGAATGTAGGGTATTTCTTGATTCTTATAGATGTTGACATCGATTATATAACGAATATGCCATTTTTCCACATAATTTCGCTCTTACTATTAAAAGAATACATTCTGATTTAATTTTGACACATCCAAGCCGTGAAATCAAAGCCATTGTTGACCACAAATGAGATTTTTCGTAATTCGTCCAAATAAAATCTGAGATAGGCTCAACCTTTTTAGAATATCTTTGTTGAAACTTCTTCTACTTTGACCAACGTGCCCACGCGTCTTGGAATGGCTCCTCGTTAGGTGCATCTCCAGCCATAACTTTCAACACTGTCATGTTGACACACAAGAAAATCCCAAATGGAAGGAGTCATTATAGTGTAAGAGGGACTGATCAATTCTCCATCGCTTAATCTCCACGTATTCGTTTGAACTAATCTTTGCAGCACAATTCAAATTCGATAGGAATTCCATGGGAATATTTTTGCCATTTAAAAGTAAAGTTGGGCAAAATCTGTGAATTTCAGCACCACCAAAAGTCAAACTACACAAATGTGGCGGTGTCATCTCTCCTTGAGACATCGGTGACCACAACAACTACAGATGAGAAACAAAAGAAACGACGCAACCGCACAACCTTCACGGGTTTTCAACTCAACGAAATGGAGCGCATATTCCAGGTACGCCCACTTTCACTCTGCCTGTCACGGCACCCTCTTGTTCTCTAGAAAACCCACTATCCGGACGTATACGCCCGCGAGCAGTTGGCTCTCCGAACCGCCCTCACCGAGGCCCGGGTTCAAGTGTGGTTCCAGAATCGCCGAGCGAAATGGCGCAAACGGGAGCGCCTCGGAAGCGGTGGACATATGGGTGGTGGTGGCAGCAGCAGCAACAGCATCAGCAACGGCCTGAACGGCACTCCAATCCCACCTGCCTTCTCCTACCCCGACTTTCCCGAAGGGTTTCGAACGACTGTCGCGATTCCCCCATACGAAATCCCCTTTTCTCCGGGCACAACGACTCAAGCGGCAAAACCTTTTTGTAGCCCAGAGAACACACCGTTCGGCTACAGCCACATGCGCTCCGCCTATCTTCAGAATTCCGAGGATGAGGCATCAAGGGCCTATCTGTCACGATGCATGAACCAGTGGAAGGTCCCTCCTCCCACCCAGGCCCCCCTCGATGAAGCTTCGCGTATCTTCAACTCGCTCATGCCAAAATTCTGCTACCAGAGCGTGGAGACGTCCACCACAAATTTACCGAATACTCACCACCCCAACGGCCAGCTACAGATGCAACAGTCACAGCAGCAAATGCCGCTCTGTTTTAATCTGCCCTGGGGGAGTAAAAATGTATCCATGGAAGGACTGGCGAAGGAGGGTGACGAGGATGTGCGATGGCCCCCGCAGAACGGCGTGGGTTGTGATTCGAACCAATGGACAACAAAACAATATCAGGGAACAATGGAAGCTGGCCAGCCACCTCCATATACAGCCAACCAATCATACGCCTACCTGAAACAGTATGGTTTCCCAGAGAATGCCAACACTTCAATACTAACGACGACCACCGCTTCCATGAATAAATGAATTTCCAAAATTACAAGCTATTAATGGAATTTAATGATCACCACACAGGTCCTACTAACGGTCAGTTAAGACTGGATGGAAATTCCTTGACAATTCTCCGTTCAAATATTAATAAAATAATGATTATGGTATTCGCTTTATAAAGGAGACTAGGACGAAAGCCTTCAGCATTTAAATTTTCTACAAACAAACTTGTACTGAAAGCGACAATTATACATAGGCAAATAAACGAAATAAGAACGCGGTAAATTTGCAAGAAATGCAAATGAATCCCTCGAATTTGGTAAAGTTTTACAAGTCTGTTAATACCGAAAGGTGGGGAGAATGGTTTGAGAATGGCAGAGATAAACATTCTCGATCGAAATACCAGGCATTAAGTGAAAATGTGTTGGAACCATTTTAATACGACCTAAGAAAGGATAACGGTGGTAATTTTGTGTGACAGCTAAAGAACCCACAATGTTGTGGAGAGGGCATAACACAGTTTTCCCCCGTCAAAATGCCAACCATATGGAACAACTCGGAACAAAATTGGTAATTATACCTTTTTGAGGCAAGTTGTTTAAAGTTCAATTTGGAACGTAGATATATTTTTTATTTTGTCGTTTCCTATTTTCGATTGTGGCCGAGAATCCAGACAATCAACTTAGATGTCCGCGCTAATTTATTGACATTATCTCTTTCATGTTTTGCGAAATTTTCATCTACTATAAATGCAACAAACTCGACTCCGCTGCTGAGAGTTCGGTCAGATAGCAAATGTAATTTCTTTCTGCATAGCCATGTAGTGTAGATGCATATATCGCACATTCTTTACTGAATATGTTGGCTGTAACCGATACCGCAATAATAATAATTATAATAATTGTAGTGGCTTTATTGAGGTCACGAGGACCAAAACTTTCAGCAGAACTCATAGCTGGGCCTAGCTGTTTCAATGCACGAGGAACGAAGGAAGAACCAGGCGGCGGTAATCATTGATTTGTTTAATCGAAAGGAGCGACTGCCGACGCTGCGGCGAGAGATGGGTGCGCCCCATGGCTGGGATAAGTGGCATTTCGTTCTTGTTGATTGACACGCCTCCCGTGGGTGCACATGTGGCGGCAGACCCCACGAAAAAGGATCTACCCGCTTTCCTACGATGACCGAGGCGTTTTCAATGACAGCGCAGCTGGGAGGGTCGAGCGTTGTGGATGTCTGGACGTGGTTGTCGTGGTGGTGGTGGTGTTGTGGCAGTGCTATAAGGGAACGGAAATACTTATTCACACAAGAGATGGGCATAGAATGACGCCTGTGGGAAAAGGTGTTTCGTTGCTTGACTTTTGACTGGTGGACGGAGAACAAGACAGAGGAGGTGGAGAATGGGGATAATGATTGTCTGATAAATGCTGTGTTTGCGCGCTTCTGACATGGGAGATTCTGGGAGCTATATTAACAGTGAAGTGTCTGCCTGAAAGCAACGTTTCCGACTGATTTGTGTTAAACGGGGGTGCGTGTCTTGGATGTCATTTAATAGCCATTCACAAGAACCACTTTATACGAACAGAAATCAATCGAATTTACATTTATTATTGGAAGAATTAATTAATATGGGCTGTTGCCTGAAACTTCCGAAATATGGGATGTCTAGTTCTCTTCCTCCTCTTTCTCTCATTATTTGTATCGGCGTTACTATATTTTAAAACAAAACATGTTTTGACGGTTGAAAAGGGACTTTCTGCTTCGTGTTTAACCAAATTTAGAATTTTTGTAAATGAATGAATACCTGCAATGCAAAAGAATCGACAGAATCTTCTTTTGCCAATACGTGGACATTTCGATCTTGTAAGATTGATCGCTCACTTGTTTCAAAAACAATTATACGATTCAAATTGATATTCAATTGGCGGAGTAACATGAAAGATTAATTTCTAATCAGAATCGCGACATTTCAAAACATAAACTAGGGTGCTTGCTCACTGCTGGTCGATAGCGGAGGCTGTTAAGTCAAAGGAAATCAATGGCATCATATCGACATATATCTATTTAAGTATATAAGTAGCCAATAATCTCCTTAGATAATAATCCCCCTCCAGCTCCGTATTATGCTTTACAACACGTCCGAAGGGGAATTATTCGCGTAGCCTTGATAAGTACTCGATGACAACCCGGGAAATAATAAGGCATTGTAATCAGGCCATCAGTGGGCTCTCTCTCTCCCAATCGAGACGTTTTGGCGCTGCAGTTCGATGGTCTCGGGGCGCCTGTTCATGACACCCTTTTGTGGACACTGCCGCCCACATTATCAGCTGCTTAGAGAAAATCAGCGGGAGGCTGTCAGTCAATAACGGACTTTCCGGAAAAAACAAGTAATCACCCCCAAAGGTAACTGGATTCTCAAGTAACTAATGGGTATTTGATTTAAGGAACTAATAAATGAACCGTGTGTATTGAAAAACAGGCATTTAAAATTCCTCTTGTTTACTATAACTTCTCATTATTGCGCACAAAATCGCTATAGAGACGTGTTTCAGGACCAAAGGTTGGGATAAACCAGTTGTACTTTCTGTAACATTATTTAATTCTAGTGTATTATGTGAACAATCATAATCTCCTTTAAATTAGTAGGTTAATTGTTATAAACGATTTCGCAAGCTTCTACTGTCCTAAGAGCGCTCCTTAAATAAATAAATAAAACGAATATATAAAGTTTGTCTTCTGCGCACATAAAAATAAACAGCAGTTCAATCATAATTCTTATTAATTATAACAATGATGCTATTCCCGATGACCAAAACGTTCAGCATTAAAATGTACAACAAACAAAAATGATTCAATACATGGCGGCTATACCTAGAAGATGGGAATAAGTTAACACGCCGACTCCAGTATCGCCTTGATCTGCTGGTAAAACTTGAAACTCGTTTTGTTTTATAAACGAACCCAAATGTAGCGTTCGCAAAATGGTGACCTGAAGCAATAAAGTAGACGATTGTTATTTTGGCAGCAAAATTGATCTGCACGATAGAGCAGATTCTCAGTTTTTCCCAAGTTCAGTTTACCACATTTAAACGGATTTAGTTCGCCAGTCTATCTAAGTTTTTTTGAATTCGCTTAGTCGATGTATAATCATTTAATGGGTCCAGCCACTTCTCTCATTAAATTACAAGTCAACAGCAACGTTAGCAATAACCAGGACTTAATCTCGATAATTAATCATCTAGGATCATTTGCGAAATCTTCCGACGGCCATTTTCGCATGGAAGTCCAGAATACAATCCTCTGAAGAATTAATGGTGACGGTCGCATGGTGTGATAATTATATGGGCCCGGACACATCGAACAGGGGCCCAGAAAGTCCCACTTATTTCGGAACAACGCGATTTTCCCAAAGCGAGTAATTGTGCAGAGTCCCGACCCAGGCCTAAGTGATGATTAAGTGGTTCTGTGGTGCCAGAACAGCTATAACCGCAAACAGAAAAAGCTACACCCAACTCGCTCAACTGTATGCAAGATTGATTAAGAGCGGGAGGCAGCGTCAGCTGCTGTTGTGCTTCTCTCCAATCTTCAGTCAAGAACGGGCTGTCAGAAAAAAGAGCTCATCATAGCGAGCGCTTACGGCACTTTACACGCCTTTCGCGCCCACCACACCAGGTAGCCAATCAGGTGGCCGTGACGAAAATACGCGTCTGATTGGCTCATATAACGCGGGTGCGTGCACGTTCGCGGCTGCATGAAGCATGCGCGATTTTCGAAAGGGGACACACGAGGGGACTGAAGAGGGAAGACCGCGGTGGGGGGTGGGGGTGCTGGGGGGAATAGTTTTGACGCCCACTGTCACAGTAGACCGCAGGCGTAAACGAGGCTGACACAAACACAACAGCTGTTGGAAAGGAGAAAAAGAAGAGATATAGCGGATAAAATGTTGCATTTGGGTTGCTTTGGTATCCACTGCGTGGTTAAAGGTCTATTTAGGAGAACGAGTGATACTAAGTGTGCAATTCGAGTGGTTCAGTGTTCGTAGGCGGTATTATAATTTATGATTTGCGAGATCACACCCTCCTATAAGACAAAGGTGGAAATCGGGAAACCGAAAATTCACATATAATATTACTATATTCGATCTTCATCTGTTAGGTTAACTCAACTACTATTAAAGGCAGCTGGGTTAGGATCTTCTATCATTTTTCTATATCAACAAAAATGAAAACCGGCAAGTACCCGACCGATTGCCTTTCGTTTTTGGCCACATCCCACTTGACCCCGTATCGATGAAACACGATTGAATCCCTGCCTGAACTACTCTACTTTGTGGCGACGCGTAGAGACGTTAAAATAGAACGCCACCAAGTTCAACAATGATAAAGGCATGTAACCGTGAACGGGTGGCAGGTAAAATAATGAACCACGAAGACAACGTGAAACAAAATACGAGGCATGAACTGGTGCAACGTGGTGACCTAGAAAATCCGGCTCCCTGGTTCCTTTCATCGACGAGATCGACTGAATCCGCCGTTGAATGAGACACAGAAACGCGTGGTCGGGGTCAGATAGTTGATTATAAAATGAATGCCATCTAATTTAACTTCAATTATCCTTGTTGTTTCGTGTATCTTCTATATACAATCGCCAATGCTTGTATCGTGTTTGTACGTTATCAATCTTAATGCTAAACGTTTTGGTCCTCGTGACCTTCATAAAGTAGACAGTAAAACAATTTAAAGGTGTTGTGCAACCGGTTTTGGTTCTCCAAGAAAACTGGCATTGAGTTAATTCCATTAACGTGAAAAAATGAAATTCCCCCGTTGGTGGCAAAAATCCGCCATTTTTTATTATTATTTAATTTATAATTATCATATATGAGATAGACCCGATAGCTATCACTCATCAAATTTATCAATTACTCGAAAACACCCCGTGTCGTTTTGGCTTGAGAAGATACAAATTTAAAATACAACAGTTATTTCGTACGCATCCATTGACACCACATACACGATTCTGACATCAACTTCATTGAGCACTCTCAGTCGGTTGACTATACCGATAATGAATAATCACGTTGCCTTTTCTAACACCATATGGGCCTTCAATTGGGACAGCGCTTTCTCCAATAATTACAGCTTAGTTTAAAGTTGTCTAAATAAATAATGAGCGGATGGCGGGTACAGGTAAGGGAAAGAAGTCGCAGTGTTGTAGCGGCTCTGCGCGATGTCCAAATTTCACTTGATAAATTACCCCAACGACACAGCAGCCGTCGCCGCTGCGGCCCCAAGCCAACCCCGTGGCTCCTTTCGCGGTTTTCTCTTCGTCGTTCTCCCTCCCTCCCTCTCTTTCGCTCTAGAAACACACACACACACACACACACACACACTTCAGTTCTGTCCGCAAATGAAGGTTTTTTGTTGCTTCTGCTGTTGTAGCGTTGGGCATGCTTCTTGGGGTCTTCGGAGAGCGGTGGTGTTGGGGGTGGGCGGGAGATAAGTAAGCGGGTTCTTCACTTTTTGATGCTTCATAATGATGAATAAGTGACAACTGTCGTATTCTGTTTCGTCGTATTTTACGAACCCCTCTCTGGGGTTTCGTGATGCGAGAGAGGCTCCCAGTGGCGTTCGCGCGCAGCCTCAAACCTCCACGGGCCTCCCTCGGAGTGATTTGCATTTAGTGGGTCATTCCAAAAACCAGGGCAGATGCGATGTTTTTTTGCAGCAGCAGAAATGTGGCCTTCTGATGGGGGCCCTTACCTCCAGGGAGTTTATTTACCTTAAATTATTATTCCACGTTTTTGGGAGTTACATCCGAACTTAGAGAAATCCGCGAAACTGATAAACCGACGCCACTACTAATAACTTTAGAATAATAGTAAGCGGTCGAATAATAATATTATTCACTTTATTGATGTCATTAAAAAGAAGAATCAGTCTACGAGAATACAGGAAGCAACAACAACGAGGTAAATTCCGAAGAAAGCAAATAAAACCCACGAAGTAAATAAAGTTTGGCGAACGAGGAATTGTAGCCATGATGATTGCGCCCAGAGGCCGTTTTTATCTGCATTTTCTCAAGCGCGAAATTCGGTTGCTCCAAAGCCATAACTGTGTATTACTTTATAGATATGCTCTGCTTTCGAAGCGATTGGGCAATGCATAAAACGCTACACGATGCATCTCGCTTTTAAAAGTTACGTTACTGCCCTATGTTTGAGTATGAATTTATATCACCTGTATAGAACTAAATGGGCCGCGACCTCGAATTCTGCATTCATTTTTTCCCTCAAAAAGACAACTGTTCAGACAATATCGTTTTCTACGATCTCTTTGCCTTCCCTTTTCACTCAAATCCTCTGTCATCCGTCGCAAATGATGCAGTCAGGTTTGGCTGCATCATAAAAGACGCAGACTTAGAACCTCTAGAAGCCTAACCAAAACTCCTCCTGATTTGCCGAGCTATTAACCAAACGCGATTTATCACTTAATAATTCGTCACTTCCCAAAACAAAAGACACGAAAAACAAAATCAACAAATGCACAAACACAAATGATTGATATACGCATCGAGAGGAGCAAATGTAAAATGGTTTGCATATTTAAAACCACCCGCGGTTAGCATTGGCGTTTGCATTTATCAATCCTTTAAAATTGTCTTCTTATCATGGAGGGCAGACATGACATTAGTCTGGGTCATTGTCCTGTGACATCGGGCTAATGCAATTAAGGTAGACGCGAACCGCCTATGCCAAATCAACTGCAGATGTCCCGGAATGTAATTGCTACTTATCTAACCAAGTAGTAAGTGTTAATCATGTTGATAAAAATTTGAGTACCTCAAAGCGAAGACGATGTTTAAGAATGCTGTTCATCGTTTTTTAATTCTTATTACATTCCAAACCATGAAATCGGTCTTTTTAATTTCGACACATTATTTAAAATAATTGTTCAAGGTACTACAAGCGTGCATTAAGCTATAAAATATAGCATTACTTGCATGAGCGGCGAAACCACGCTCTTTGAACAAAATTACGATTTTTATGACCGTGGTGGGATGAATTTGGATCGGGAAGACATTTTAGCAGAAATTGCTTTATCTCTAAGTTTATAATTAAACAAATTGAAAGTTTTATATTTTGCTGCAATTTCGCACAAACTTAGTAAATTGAAGAAGGATTTCACGCTTTGGGTGTGAAGTGAAACCCGATTCTAGCCGTGTTTGCCGACAGTTTTGTTGGCAGTTTATTTGAGTTTAGAGCATTTTTGTGCTCTAAAATTTGGAAATAATTTTTCTAATGGCGAAAGAGAGCGGAATTTTGCATCCACCACTCCCATCGTAAAATCTAAGGAATGTTTATTATCCCGATGTTAAAACTTAATTAATAAAAACCGTTTTATATTTTCGAATTCTTAAATTGGTTTCATGTGAATGACTGGAGACAATAATATTACCAGCCTGGCGTGCCTAGAGCATTAACAGTTGGAAGTAAACAGTTGTCTCCATTAAGAAAATGATTTCTAAAACATCAAATTTGAAAAAAAAAACACAATATCATTTTGAAGGTAACCTGCCTCCATGGTTTGTCTGTGTAGGGATCCCACTGCATAGCTGGTAATTAGTGGCAAATTGGAAGGGCCTGGAACAAATCAAAAGCGGCGTTTGCGGATGTTTATTACAAACGAGAGCGACTCCAATCGAATTTATGTTCCCACCAAAAACGTTTGAAGCGCTCTAAAAGCTTGCAAAGTGATGAAAGTCGAGAATCTGGGCGTCAGGTTCACCAATGCATGCATGTTTGTGATAAGCATACGCTTTCCAAAAGTAAAAAAATAGACTGGATTTCTACATTGACAACCAAATAGTTTATAAACGGAATAAGGCAGAATAACTGGCAGGGTATTCCTTCTCTGATGAGTTAGAAAGATAAATCTCTCCCGAGCAGTTCTGGGTTTGTCAACAATGGCAATGCAATTCATCACAGGAACATGGTTTATAACATTCTAATAGTATAAGCATAAACACAGCGTATTAGATGGAGAAGTATAGTTAGTATTTGATTCTGCACGATAATCGCACCCAATCGGTCCTCCAGAATCCCCATCAGTTGGCATTTTCTAGAAATTGACAACGAAGGAAACATTTGTGAAACATAGAGAATTCATATTTTTTGTTATCTTTGATATAAAAGGAGACGCGATCATTGTTAGACTATAAATATGTCAGAATATAGGCTAACAATTTTATTCAATTGAGATGGTGTGTGAACTAGAAATTCTAATATTTGGGGGGGTGGGTTGGGTTAATACCAGAGAGCGCCAGTTACTCAGTGAAGCATTTTATATTTTAGCACACTACAATAACACGAATGAACCCTTTTATTTAAGTTAAAAAAGTGTCGTTTATACAAAAACTCATTCTGCACAGGCAATTTTTACAAGGTGCGCGTTACAAGGTAGTTTAAGGGATGTGAAATAAACTTGTCACCTTCAAACACATAGAAATTGCGGAAGGTGTCCGACGGTAATCGCGACCGTAACCATTGGCTGCTATATCTAATGTAACGAACTGCGTTACCGATAATAAAATAATATCCAATAGAATAAACGGAAAAAGGGTTGGGAACGGAAATTGAAGACGGAAGGGGTGTGGGACGTCAGGTCGCGCGCAAAAAGGCCTTCGGAAGCAATAAGCGGTAAAACCGCTCCATAGGGTTATCATGTTACCTTTTATGGGCAATTTCCACCAATTATTTGGTTATAAATTTGCTCGATAGGGAACATCGAAAATGCTCGTCCACAAGCGTCGGTATGATTCTGAATGTTGTTTTAGGGAACAGGGGTTTTATTTCTCGATACGCAACCGGTTGGCATTGAAACTTCAAACTAGGCGAGCTCACTGGTTGCCATAACAGAAAAATTAAAAGTGGAGACTTAATTCACCTTTTCTCGGTACAGGATGGCTTGTAACCCTGGTCAAATATGGCAATGGTAGGCATAAAGGGCACCTTTAGAGCATACGCACAACGAAAATTTGGAAATTCGATCATCGGCGACAAGTGGCATCGAGGGTGAGGTTGAACGCACCGAAAACAGTCGAACAAAATGGAAAATCGCAATCATGGTTGTATGAAACCGTCTTGATCGCCTATAGGCGCCAAAATCCGAAGGAAAGTTTTTTCGAAAACTATATTTGAAATGACACAATATGAAGTCTGAATGCATATATCTTGAAATATTTAATTTGTGATGGTCTCAGCGCACTGCCCTCTAGGTGATATCCCGAACGCCCTGCAAGGAAAGAATATAAAGTTACCCACCGAATTGACGTCAATTAGCCCAACATATGTGTTCTCTTCAGAAGCAAACTGATAATGCATTCAATCAAGTCCTAAGAAACGATTTCCAACAGTGTCAAGGATACCCGGTAATTTGCTCACAAGTATCGCGGATTCAAGAAGTCTGAAAAAATGTTCTGCATTTGGAAGGCAGTAGAAGGCATGGCATAAGTTTAGCCCACCACGGTGTTCTATAAATGCACCGACCCTAGGGAATTCAAAAAAATTAAATTGCATAATTTACATAATGAGAACGAAAAGTATTAAAAAAAAACATTTATATTACCTTGTGTTTCTAGCGGAAACGCCAATAAAAACCATGCATTGCATTTTGCATTCAAGCAAAATTCTGACGGCGTTTCCCTAGAATTGAGATACGAAATACACAAATTATATTTATTTTTTGTCCAATCAATGGAAACATTCAAAATAACGCCGGAAAAAGCCATCAGAAACGTCGGTTACACTAACAGTTTCTAAACCAGGGAAATGCTAATCCAGTTTAAATAACAATATATACAGACATATATTAATTTCACAAAAATAAATGGACTGCTCCTTCACCAAGCTTAATCGATATTAAGACCTGTGCATGCAAAAACATGAATAAATTTTATGGAAAAATGAAGTGCGATTGCGTGTGGTAGGATCAATACGATGCCTAGAACATATGAGAGTTGTAAATTCAAATGTTTAATCCGAAATTAATTTGCTTGCTCGTCTGAAAACAACCTTCAAAACACGTTTTCAATGCTTTAAGAAAAAAAACGTGCGATTAAATATCGTCGAAATCAAAACAACTTTACCGACAATTAAACCACAAAGTATTTGCTATTATTATTTTATCAGAATCTCAAGCTGTGCATTTTTTTCGCATAGATATCAGATTCGATTCATACGACTAATTACAATCAGTTCTGGGAGTCTTTAACGTGCTAAACCACGCATAACGGATGTTTTGTCGTTGTGGGAATTGTAACCTAACATTCAGAAACATAAACAAAGCACTGTTATTTCAATATGCCTATAACCCAGGCCACAATTATGTAGAATCTCAGTTTGGTCACAGCTTTTAAATTAATAATGGACTTAGGCATACCCTAACATGTTCCATCGTGACAGAAGCCGTAGTTTTCCGCAGGAAAATTGAAAGCCAAGCGTCTTCACTGGCCGCATCGGTTAGTTTTTTCAGCACTGCAGTGAATTCCATGGCGTCTGAAAACAAGATACTCAGTGCTCGGTTCCTGGTAATATGTTTGTTGGGGAACCGGTTTATTCCACAAGAAAACTCTACCCTCATGTATATCCCAGTACCCTTGCTCTCATAATTCCCCAAGAGAACTTTGTCTCATTGTTAATCCCTCCAACAGCATGGTGCTTCTATTTTATAATCTCTTAAGCATGCCGCATGAGTCATACCTACAAGCTACTTATCAACGACATCGCGCACGTCATTGCTCACGCCTCATTGGTTCATCCGTGCCCAATCGAATAGGCCTCTCAATGTTGATTAGCGGATTTATGCCAACTTACATGGATAAATACCAGTGCTGATTTCGATTTTTTATTCGAATGACCTCCAATCTTCTACCTGTAATCGGGTTGGTTGGGATGGACTTCTGTTTACTGTCCAAGTATTAAGCGTGGGTCATAACGAACATCAACTACACCAGAGAATCCAGGACTCCCATTGGTTGAATCATTTACTTCGTTTGCACTAGGAAGAAATAAATATCACTTACCGATATTCGTTCCAACTTCGGCATTGCCCAAATATTTACATAAAATTGCATCGGAAAATAAATGTTCAGCTGAAGAAGGAAAAGATTCGAATTAGTTTTTGATCTCAATATTCCCCTTACAGCTTTAAACAACCGACAGAGACGATTTCCAAAGCGTTTTCGACACCCCCACAGCGTACACTCGAGAGATATTTCCGAAGATCGTTTATCATTCATAAATTGTACAGCCTCTATTATACATATCAATAAGCGATGATAATTTTCCATTAAAAATGGGTGTTTAATTTTAATTGGAAAAATAAACTGGAACTTGAAGGACTCTGTATTAGACTTTCTTAGATGGCCGTCAAAAACCCACCATTTTCACTCAGAAATCCGAATGGCAGGTGATTAAGACAGGCGTCAAAAGGCCCTTTCATTGATGCTGTGTACTGCCCAATGGTGCGTCTGATTTGCGTCGACAGCTCGACAAGTAGAGACGGTCCGTGGATGCGGAAACAAACGAAGCAAGAAGATAAACGGTGTCGCACAATGAGAATGAGTTCACTTAATAAAAAGAGACATCACATGAAGTATAGAAAACGACGAAAATCACGTGATTTGATTTTGTAAAAGCACACCTTAATCGTCGTTTGCTCTGACCCTACAATTAAGAAAATGACGTGATCGAATCAACAGAAATGTAAGGCTGGAGCCAGCGGGTTAGGGGATCAAAAATGAATATATCTTTTTCTTATCAATGAATGCCATCTCCGAAATCAATTAAAACTGCAGTAACTGGTACCAACATGACATAATCTTAAAATAAGAATTTAAAAGTGCAGATACTAATCCCTGAAATTTTATTGGGCCGTAAAAACTCTGTCCGTTGGATTTTGGAGTGCTTTTTGTTGATTCCTTTGCGTCTACGGGTAAATCCACAAAGTGACGGAGAACAACAATATAACCCGGATACTTGGTTTGATTAAAGCAGGCTTAATATTCCGAATTAGGTATCCAATTGAGAAGTAAGCAAAGCTTAATTAAGCTTCGAAAACATCAGGAGCCGAATTTCGCATATTTAAACCAAGCCCTCTTTAACATGGTAGAAATTTACGGCACCCGTGGTAAAACATTCCGTGTTACCGCGTAACACCATTGGTAGTTACTAAGATCCATCGTAATGCGCCATATTTCATTTGAGTTTGTCACTGATTCGAATTTACAAATAGACACGAGAATTTGAAATTAACTTTTTGTTTCAAGATTTCAGACAGTCCAAAGTAGATAAGACGCATGGCTTTCTACAATGTTCCAGTGGATTTTCTGCAAACATTAAAAATAGTAATTGACCAATAGCGGTGGTATTTAAAAGCCCACGACTTGTAATACCTTAACACAACATGCGAAAAGGTCTCTGCATGCATTTATCACATGGCTTTTACTCATTTTATCACTGTTCTGTCCATTCCTTCTAAAAGGTTTCACTCATAACATCATTGGCTGTCCGTCTCCCACCCTAACATCGACCCATGCACTGTCCGTCCGACATATTTCCAGGCTTTCTCAAACAAGATCATAATCATATTTGGCTGCAAAGACACAAGCATCCTTATAACTGTGATTGGTTGCGACGCCTGCGTGTCATGCTTATATTTGACGCCAAATTGTCGGGACGGCGGGTTTTTACTCCTGTTGTCAAGGTAACATCTCCGGGATTCCGCGTGCTCTTGAAAAAGTGAAATTCGAAACTCGAGATTTACCTTTCTGTTCGGGAAACAAATAATTTACTCTTATAGGTACTTAATTAATATCCAAATGTTAATATTACTTGTCAGCACTTGTCATGTAAAGGACACTGATTAGGATAAAAGTCTTACCAACATGACGACGTCGGATATTGGAAGAACTCCGATGAACCGATTGCTTTTGTAATCGTTAAAAATTATTCTTCCATCATGAAATACAAGAGTAGTATTTCTGAAGTGCATCTGTGAAAAAATTTAAAATATAATTCGATACAATATGCCGATTTTCCATGCATTCTTATTCACTATGGCATGGTTTACTTCCAGAGATATTTAGGTATTCTCTTTCAAATTATAAATTCAATATTCATATTCAATGCGGAAAGGGGCTTTTTGATTGCCCTAATAAAGAACGGAAATTGGAAATAACCCGAATCTGCCTCACCAACAGGATTACTACATCTACCGGCCTCGACATGAGAAGATTATCTCCTGATTCATCGTCTACAGCATCACCACGTTGTGCTTCGGACAGCACGACATTCTTGCAGCAAATAGAAATTGCATAGACTTGGCGGTGTTGTAATCTGGAATGTGACGTAGTGTAAACCTCATAAGCTGAAATCGTTTAAAATCTTTCTCGCTCTGCTTACAAGCTATTGGGTTTCACGTGGCTCACTTCATAGTTATTCCCATCGCGTGGACGGTTACTCGAAAGAGCCTACAAAAGCACAGTTATGTTGCATAATTTTCTAAAATATAAGTATCACCTTTATTTCCTCGAAGTGCTGACTCCTAGAAGAGAAAATTGCGCAATTGAAAAATCAATCTTATTTACATCAAGCCCTTAAATACGAACTCACGCAGATGAACCAACTGAGACGTCCGATACTATGGTGTATTGCGGAGTCGAGAGATCAATCATTTCTGGAAATTAAAAGACATACGGAATGCGGCACAACATGCTATCACCAAAAGCATACATGCTTATTTTGTACTTTTACACAAACACGAGTGAGTTTTATCGCAGTGAATACGCACGATATATAATACATATCTAATCGGCAAGTTCAAAGAGACGTTTTCCAAGACCTTGGGCAGATACATATTGCATATTGATGAATTTCAATGGGCACCATAGGCGTGTCTGGATATGCTGTGTGGAGTGCATGGGCTCCACCTAGTGCACAGAACAAGAAGACTAAGAACGGTTTCAATCAAAATATTATCCGAAACCGATTCATGTGTTAAGTAAATATGTCAATCTGCTCCTGTGTGTATTTTCTGTTGCCATTTACGTTATTGCTTTGTCGTAGCCTCCAACTATTCACTGTTTCAGTATAATGGTGCCTCGACAATAACCTTACTAACCTTTGGAATGACTCGGGTTCAGAAAATTGGGCTGGGAAAAACATTTTCGACGCAGCTCCGTTGCAGACGTCGAAACTTGAGTTATGGGAAACGAATGCGATTGCTTTAGATTTCTCCCGATGTAACAATATCGAACGGCCTCACGGAACCGTTTAAGCGTTTTCTCGGAGACAACGTTTTCCAATCGTAAAGGCGAAACAGGGATTTTGGCCAGCACAGGTTCAGATACTTCCTCATCGGAGATGAAACAGTACCTCCCTGATGGGGGGTTGAGAAAAGCAACAACGCCGACATCTGTGAAGCGCAGACGTTTCTTTAGTCGTGTAGATTGTCTGGAGTAATTAAGTTCGCATTCATGATAAAGGTCATCAAAACTGTTTGGTGGTAGAGCCGTAGGCATTTCGTCGTGGCGCTATGCGAAGAGCAAAGCCAACGCACTCAGTAAGAGCAGAAGTCCAAATCTTGATTGGTTTATTTGTCACCCAATCACAATCGGGGGAGTAATGCATTGCCATAGGACGCCTGTCCTCTTGACGATGCCATGATTAGTGACATTGGATAAAAACCGTTTGAGTTATTAAAGTAACTCTGGTATATATCGTTTAACTGATCGGCTTCAATTATATTACCTTTATTATCATTATTATACAACAGGATAAAAACTACCGTGGATTACACTGACGTTCAATTTCAACGTCACTTTTATTATTAATTAATTAATTATTGTAGTGGCTTTATTGAGGTCACGAGGACCAAAACTGTCAGCAGTTAAAATAGGCAGTATAACAAGTATTAGATGTGAAAATTGTCTTTTAGTTCCTGTTTCACCTGCTCTGGTGAAACTAAAAATCGGGACAAATAAGGAATGCCGCCGTTCTTGTTGGTATTGAACGGTATAGTCTACGCATTGGTCGATGAGATTTACATTCAGATAAACTGGGATAGAGGGGATGGGAGGGGTCACTTAAAATGCGAGCAGCGATTAGTGAACAATTATTGTAGTGGCGTTGGACGATGATTTCTTGAATCGAGAGAATAGGCAGACCACTAGAAAACGAGATCATTTTAAAAAGTCTATTATTATTTTTATTTAATGGGGTCAAATATTCGTGGTATTTTTAAAAATAGATCAAAACAGAATTCAGATCAATTCAAATCTTTGCATTGCATTGTGCAAACATGTGTTACATGGTAAAGTAAGAATAAATGACTATTAATGACGAAAATGCGTAAAAGTTATATCCAACAGTTCAGTTGAAATGCAGTTGTTGGCTTTGTATAGCGTTACGTTTTAGATTGAAATTTAAACAGTGTTTTATTGTCAGACGTTTGGGAATTTCATTTTCCAAGTGTAAAATGCTCAGACGCCTTGAAAACGATTCATAAAATCGTTTAATAAATCGACGGGCAGTGCATAATAACAATGCACTAATTGTCCTTAACTGTTATTAAATCGCGTATATTGTTTAGTAGATGCTAGACAAACACAGGCGGTAAAAACGAAACTGGTTAGACTGAAAAGACTATCGAATACAAAATAAAATCGAAAAATTATTATATAAAATCCCAACACGAGAAAGGAATCGCGCATTTTTTTGGGCGAAATCTATTTTTTTCATTTGTAAAATTTTTAACCAACGGGTATTAAGGTAAGCGTGCTACGTCGCCCATATACCCAACAAAGCCATTGACGGATTGTCAACTCAATCGTCTCTGTTTTCGGTGACAGCGCACCGCCATGCCATTGGAAGCAGTTTGGTATGCCGTGCTGCGTAATCGAACACTGTCAAGAAACCCGGACATCTCGCGAAACGATCGAGGCACATCAGAAAGAATCCGCAGCCCTTAGATTTGGGTATGGTTCCTATCAGGTCTAGATGTGCGTTGCTGAAACGGACGTCTGGAAAGTCAAACGAATTGGCGCTTGGCTTGTTATACTGAGCTGTTTTAACACTTTGGCAAGCTGAGAAAACGTTCGCCTAGGAAGGTGTTGCATACAACCGTGAACGCTATTTTGAACAATGGTATATGTGCCCACAAATGCTTAGTTGTGGACCTTCGTCGCGGCTTTATAGTCAATGCGGGTTATCTTCGTCTAGTCTTTGATTGTGATGCACGAAAAAACGACCTATTTGTCGATCCCTTTCACGTGCAGAATTCGAGATTAAACTGTGACCGAAATTAACATTTTCATACTTTTATCTCCTCTTACTTAACTGATGCGCTCCGGAAAGCAGTTGTGGGAGGTTAGTGATGGGTGACTATGTGTCAAAGTCGGAGCTTCTTTCCAGTACATGATGTAGAGAATGGCCAACAAAACCGTAAATAATTATCGCCTGAACGTAATAGTGCCTTTCTTTTCGGTGTAGCTGATTTCGAATAAAGCGGTAAACGGCGCCAGCAGGAATTGTAGACGCGTCTAACATAATGATAGTAGTAATTATAAATATTTATTTCGCTTTAGTAAGTTTGGGAGGACTAAAACTTTCAACATTACAATATTAAAAAAAGGATGCAAGAGGTTTTATTGCTTCCGAGTCCAACACAATGTGATGTATAACTTAAACAGACCTCGAGATTGTTGCGCTGCTTCGAGTTTTTTTTATCCGAAGCCGACATAACGTACACACTGATGCCGCACCGACTAGCAACCCAACTGTGACGACCCATCTGATACAGTCAGTGCGAATCTCATCGAGTGAAGAGAGCGTAATAACCAATTGCTGAATGTTTGTTGAAGGATACCTATATGCATACACACATTCATTTTGAACCCAATCGTTTGTAAATGCACGTTTTTGAGATTTCTGGTTGTGTATGAAGCTTTGACACTCGTGTTCAACGGAACCGTCAGCTTTGTGCGGCACGTAGACGGCACTTGTGCGGAAATTTGTTTTTTTGAAAATCATTATTCACTCGGATGTTTTATTTAGAAATTATTTACGATTTATTCATCTGATAAATTATTTCCCATTAACAATATAGATTTTTAATTTATATTTCCTCTTTTAAATGTGTTCGCATTCGCTCGGCTTTTATGCATCTTGTTTATTGTGCGCGTTTCGACGCACGGCCTTGAAACAGTGTATTTAATAATCTTGCGGGATAAACGCAGTTATGGAAATTCCTAGAGAATTTCACGATGCATTTTCGCGTGCAGCAGATGCATGTGACCAAATAAATATAAATTTTATTACATCTCCTGCTGACAATAGTAGGGCCGTGGGTGTTACCGAGTCGCTTACAAGGCCCGTGTTTTCTAAACGTAGGATCGATTAACGAAAATATGTTCTCTAGGTTCTGTCGTGGAACCCAATGATGGAATAATTTCACGATCACAGTCCACTGTTATTTGTCAACATGACGGTGGCAATGTTCAATCAAACAACGCGAATAACTCGACAAATGTCAAGCACAGAATGCGTTTCTCAATGGCATTTGTCTATCCAATTATAGAAGTCTCCGATTCTGGGGAGGAAATCAGAGGAATTCGTAATGAACCCGCCCCATTTTCATGTACCCAGGCTTTTAACGACAACTTTGGCACGATAAATCTCACTCAAATGCTCTCGGTTACACCCGATATCGTCACACAAATACACGGTACAGCGATCGTTTATTTTAACAAGTTATTTGTAATAGCTGACTCATACAAAGAACATGTTCCGCCGAAATCCGCCGATAATGATCCGAGTCCTAACGCTCCGGCTGACGTGAGGAATTCGCTTTCATCAAACAATTTCCTTTAGAATAATTTCATATCTAGACACGATACAACCGATCCCACAATGCCTCAATCACATTGTTTGATTGAAGAAGCTGTGGAGGGATCGATCGTCCACAGCAAAATCCCATCACCAACATGTTTTACTTCTGGTGGTGGCGAGCCTTCAAATATGGCCTCTCAAATAACCGTTTCCTCGACGAAGGCCATGGAAAGGGCTAGATTGCTCGTGGATGAATGTTCTAAGGAGCCGGTAGATGTGCCTACAGTCGTAGCAAATGTTCCAACGCAATCAACGAGGGGATTTACATCAGCAAAGGGAGCCCCAATACCTGTTTCCTCGACGAAGGCCATGGAAAGGGCAAGATTGCTCGTGGATGAATGTTCTAAGGAGCCGGTAGATGTGCCTACAGTCGTTGCAAATGTTCCAACGCAATCAACGAGGGGATTTACATCAGGAAAGGGAGCCCCAATACCTGTTTCCTCGACGAAGGCCATGGAAAGGGCAAGATTGCTCGTGGATGAATGTTCTAAGGAGCCGGTAGATGTGCCTACAGTCGTTGCAAATGTTCCAACGCAATCAACGAGGGGATTTACATCAGGAAAGGGAGTCCCAATACCTGTTTCCTCGACGAAGGCCATGGAAAGGGCAAGATTGCTCGTGGATGAATGTTCTAAGGAGCCGGTAGATGTGCCTACAGTCGTAGCAAATGTTCCAACGCAATCAACGAGGGGATTTACATCAGCAAAGGGAGCCCCAATACCTGTTTCCTCGACGAAGGCCATGGAAAGGGCAAGATTGCTCGTGGATGAATGTTCTAAGGAGCCGGTAGATGTGCCTACAGTCGTTGCAAATGTTCCAACGCAATCAACGAGGGGATTTACATCAGGAAAGGGAGCCCCAATACCTGTTTCCTCGACGAAGGCCATGGAAAGGGCAAGATTGCTCGTGGATGAATGTTCTAAGGAGCCGGTAGATGTGCCTACAGTCGTTGCAAATGTTCCAACGCAATCAACGAGGGGATTTACATCAGGAAAGGGAGTCCCAATACCTGTTTCCTCGACGAAGGCCATGGAAAGGGCAAGATTGCTCGTGGATGAATGTTCTAAGGAGCCGGTAGATGTGCCTACAGTCGTTGCAAATGTTCCAACGCAATCAACGAGGGGATTTACATCAGGAAAGGGAGTCCCAATACCTGTTTCCTCGACGAAGGCCATGGAAAGGGCAAGATTGCTCGTAGATGAATGTTCTAAGGAGCCGGTAGATGTGCCTACAGTCGTAGCAAATGTTCCAACGCAATCAACGAGGGGATTTACATCAGGAAAGGGAGCCCCAATACCTGTTTCCTCGACGAAGGCCATGGAAAGGGCAAGATTGCTCGTGGATGAATGTTCTAAGGAGCCGGTAGATGTGCCTACAGTCGTTGAAAATGTTCCAACGCAATCAGCGAGGGGATTTACATCAGGAAAGGGAGTCCCAATACCTGTTTCCTCGACGAAGGCCATGGAAAGGGCAAGATTGCTCGTAGATGAATGTTCTAAGGAGCCGGTAGATGTGCCTACAGTCGTTGCAAATGTTCCATCGCAATCAGCGAGGGGATTTACATCAGGAAAGGGAGCCCCAATACCTGTTTCCTCGACGAAGGCCATGGAAAGGGCAAGATTGCTCGTGGATGAATGTTCTAAAGAGTCGGCAATTATTCCATCAGTTGTTGGTAATTTGGCGGACGATATATTCCCGAATCCTTTGATAGATACACTGGAGAGTCCCGGTTTCAAGTCATTAGGTACGAGTACTCGTTTTGGCTTCATAGTCAAATCCTTCGAGCCAGGAAAAGATGCCTCCGATGAAATTTCGGAGCTGTCAACACCCCACAGAGCCCCTAAATCCGACTTATTCAAAGCCTTAATAGAAGACCCCATGGAGAGGTCGCCGCAGTTTGGCTCGCCTACCAAGACCCAAGACGACGACAACTCGCCCACTCTCGACTTCGACGGTTCCTTCGAGATGTCCTCACAGATTGCCAACATCGTCGACTGCGTCCCTTCGCCCAATTTGCAGAGGTAATTCCACTTTCCATTTCGAAGATACTTCACTTTGCATATCGATAATATTGTTTTTGTCTTCTGTAGCATGGAGGAGGAGCGCGCATCTATGCGTTTGAATCAGAGGAACGAGGCGGAAGACAAGTACCGGGCTACTTCCAAGCCGGCTCCTTGCACCCGAAGTCAACAAACCTCCACAAAGGGTTCCCGACTTGTCAGTTGTGCTGGTGTGGCCACGAACCAATTGAGGAAGGTTGTGCGGCAGCCGGACAGTCCAGGTGCCCTCTGGCGTCAACGTAGGGAAGGCAGTGAGGCCTTTTCACCGAGGCCGGACCTTGCTCCAAATCATGTTCGTCAACACATACCCCTTGGAGCGGAAACAATTCGGCTTTCCCGAGGAGTTTGTTAATCTGGGGGCTGCGAGTTCTCTGACGCCCGGATCGGCCGCGATGCTGCATTTCAAATTGGACGGTGATGGCGGTGATGTGGATGATAGCTATCTGCTCGGCGATGACGTGGAAGTCATCCCCGACCCATCGGGCTATGCGGGATGCGAGGAAATCGTGCGGTAATGTTATTTATTTGACATAATTTATTGCCATATATTTAACCGATTCGTTCGATGCTTACCAGGGCATGATCATAGTTTGATCTTTTGTGTGATCATCTCATACTGATGTCTCGGAAATGAGGAATCGCTTGCTTACCAAGCACCGTTCGGCGTTTGATCGAAGAGCTCCCTTCTGACCTTTGCACAATCGAGTGCATTCTGCCGGGCAGCATGGATCCCTGTGGTAGCACAGGTCCACCTTTGTGGCCTTGTGATCCCATAGTAAATCTCAGTCTTTCGGGATCTGTCTCCACATATTAACCAAATTCGTGTCTTCTCGCTTGCCAAGCGGTTCACCGGAGTTTGGTGGCTGTCTCATGGAGCTGTCAGATGAAGACCAAATACAGAAGTTTACAATGGGAGTAATGACAAACCTCAAATCTAGAGGTGCTACCGCACTCCCACCACTGTTTCCGCATACATCCCATGCACTCCGTCTTGAAACGAACGACCGCCGTTCAATCCATTGAAAAGAGTGGAGTGGATCTGATGGCCTAGTATGTTGCCATCTACCTATCCATGTTGGCGAAGGGGTGGATTCCGCGTGGTTTTGTGTTGGCGACTACCAGCACCTGGTTGAACCCACCTATCAACTCCGAAGTGTGGCGGCGTCCGCATACTGAGAGGCAACTACTTGGTGCCACCGGAGAGTTTTGGCCCCCAGGTGGGTCTTAAATACCATGAAATTTCCACGTGATTGCCATGACAGAACCCCACGCCCGTTCTTTATTAGGGCCTTCGTGTGTTCGCCTGGTGTTGCGAGTGGCCTGGCCTCACGCCAGTGGGTTGAGCACCATTTCACCCAGCTTGCCTGGCGCTTCGCCAGCTGCACCCTGCTCCACCACGAACACCTCGACCGAGTGGTCTTTCCACGCCTCGAGCTGCCGGATCCCGCGCTTCCCAAGACTCACGGTCGCCTCCTCCTCCACGCCCTCCTATTGGAGTTGAAGTTCCGATACGATCGGGAATTAGAGGCGCTTGAACGGTGAGTCTTTGTTACACATTTCATACACTTGTTTTGTGTTATTCCATCGCGTTATTTCCTTCTTCTATCATTATTAACTATCCGAAACGTTTGAAGAAACCGGCTTTTGTTTGAAATAGTGTCCAAGCATTACCTACCATTTGTTCAACAGGGCCTTATTTGGGTCCGAATTCGTACTGACAACGCGTAGAAGTGCATGTGCTACACCAACGTTCCCCTACACCGAATTGATAACGCCGACCGATTGGACGGTTGTGCAGTTTAATTCCCACAAGGACGACTGCATAGGTCGGATGTGGTGACCCGATAGTGTATCGATCACATTTCTCACTCCATTGATGAGGCACTGGGCACGCCACCTGTCAAATATATTCCTGGAATTCTTCATGGCAAACCTCATAAAGCCGGTTAATCCTCGAGGAACATATAGCTTATTTGTAGCGATTTTAGTTGTTCCAGAACTGGTGATGCCGAAAATGAGGGACGCTTTTCATGTTGCGTGTCATGAAGCCGTAGATTCTTTGTTCGGATAATCTGCTTGTAGAGGAAACAAGACAACAACTAGTCCAATGTGTTGTTACCGAGATAATGATGCTGTCATGCGGCCTCATTGCACCATCGTCACTTTCCCACCGGGGATCGTGTGGGTGGGGGTAAACCCTCAATGGACGTCAAACCGCCCTCGAAAAAAGCCACCCCGAGTGACCCAGAGACGGCGCAAACGACGAAACCCCTCACAGTCCTCTATATTTCAATTTGTAGGAATGTTTTACGCATTTAATCACACAAGAACACCGACTTCTTACATCTCCCACGTTAGGCCATCTGTAAGCATATCCCCGAGAAACGTAATGGCAAACTCCCAAGAAACCGGTTTATCCACGTGTAGGAAATCTTTATCTTTCTCAATTCTGGTATCCCATCTAAATAAAACAACTATAGTTAATATAATTTTGAATTAATTTTAGGTTTTAAACCCGAATACAAGCAGTTGTGGGACTTATACGATAGCGTCTTGGTGTCGGTCGAGTTGATCTACTCGCAGACAGACTCGCTCCAAATTACGATGGTTGACGGTGTCTTGGACTGAAGACATTGCAAACCAATTAAAAATCTCACAAATTGTCGAAAATTGAGAAACTCTCGGAGGTCGTACGCAACGACAGGTCAACAGTAGACTGTGGGGGGGGGGTAACCGTCAATGGACGAACCCATGAAGTGGCCGCCAAGAGACTCGGTGATAACGCCGACGACTCCTACGGTCTCCTTTATTTAAATTTCTTTCAATTCCAATCTGTTCGATTTGTATAATTGGTGAACCGTTTAATTCCCACAGGGATTCCCTATTGGTCCAGGTTTTGGTTGTACCTGAACAGCTGAAGCGGGAAATGAGAGACGGTTTTCGTGGAGAGAGCACTACGCCTTGCGGGCTGGGGCACCACTCTAGGACGTACAACACGTCGTTGGGTTCCGTAGCCGTGGCAATACTGACCTCCTATTTGAAGTACAGTTACGTCGCCCGGTTCATTTTAATATTGATTGAGTTGTTGTCGACTCCCGCAAGACAAGTCAATTCTTCGATTACTTGTGATGAATGACAATCACTGTATTTCATTTTTCCAATGGGTTTTATGTAAATCGGTCTTCCTTTCAGCCCTGCTGTCAGGAAGATTCTCGAACGCGATGACACTCCGTCCAAGAGGATTGTACTGTGTGTCAGTCGGTTGGATCTTCTGCCAAGTAAACAGTACCGCGTACGTTCATTTGTTAACCACCTCCCCTTCCTAAACAACCCTACACATCAACATTGTGGTTTCTTAATCAAGACCACGTGTGACAAAAGAAAGGATTTATCGATTCCGCACCGTCTGAGACTGACTCTGCCTCTTCTGAATGCTGTGAAATCGTCAGCAAACCTAGATTGCTGTAAACCGGCGCGGCGTTGAGTCACAAGGATTGATAATCCTTTCGCTTTTACCCCAAATACGTTCCTGGAGGGTTGGCCATCCTTAATTTCGGAGTGCATGATCACTTTGTAAGATGAGAAAAACGAAGGCGTAAAAGTTAACGAGCCGTGGTTTGGGCCGAGCTAAAACACCTCGTTGATCCCTAGGCTGTCATCAGCAACTCTCCGACCGTGTTTTTTCCCACCACCTACTGATCACTTATGCCCTACCCTAACCGGTAAGCATCCTAACTCGTTTGGGGAGGAACCCGGGTTGGATTCCCAGGCCAGGTCACCACGAGTGGCACAGGAGACGCCAGCTAAACAATATATTCCCGAAATTCTTCATGGCAAGCCCCCATGAAGCCGGTTTATCTTCTAGTAGGAGATAACCGCGCAGATGTGGGTGTGGAGGTGGTAACTGTCTGCGATGTTGCCGCAAACTCGAATCCCTTTTCCAATAACCATTCTAGCGGTCGCTTAACTGCTTAATATATCGACTATTAGGGTTGTCTGACCGACGGCTGGTATCACATTGACTGGGTGCCCGACACTGTTCTCCACGGCCTCATCCAACGCGGTCGCATCCGCTGCGGCACCAAACTGGTAGCCGCAGGGGCCGAGCTGACTCAGGCGCCGTCGGGATTCGCGGACACCGGCAAACTGGCCACCGACAAACTGGCCACCGAAGACGACCACCTCTTTGCCGCCACTTCCAACGGCCTCGTCCTGCGCCTCAACGCCAACTCGACGCGAATTGCTCCGCCCACCTCTCGTCTCGGTTACGCCAACCAACCGCCCTTCATGAGCCTACCGCCGCTCCCCCTGTCCTCACTGTCGCCTGAAGGGGGCATCGTGTCGTCCGTCTGCGTTGTAGTGCAGGTTAGACCATTCTACCTAGGCACTGTGGTTCTCCTCCGCTCATCGGAGTCAAGCTGCGCTGGGCCGCGTTTGTGGCTCCATTGTGCTGGGAATACCTGGTGGCCAGATTTCTGTTCACATCTGGTTCCAAAGCACTCGACATCCGCTTTGACTCTACCTATCCACGTCTTTGGTTGTCCACTGCTCCGACAGCGCCCGCCTGGGCATAGCCACAGTTAAAGACTGATATGCGAATTGTTTGTGTATGGCCGGCGTTTTTGGAAAATCGATTTTGTCTTCACGGTAGATTTGTACGGGGATTCTGCGGAATTAATGGGACCGGAGGGTTGTCTAATTTGCAGCTTATAAGGCGCTTACGCGCACATCTATAAATATAGATTTGTGGCACTGTCTAAAATAACGCGTCTCTTATTTCATGTTTGCATTAAGTTGTATTCTACGCTTTCATTTCGCATAACTGAGGTCCACGAGACCACAATAAAAGGCCGATGTTTATGGTTCGCGCTGGGGACAATACCAGCACCTTGTTCCCCAGACTCTCCGCATACATCCAATTAACGTCGCGACCTTATCCACGAAGCCGCCTCATCCTCTACCGTGGAGATAGACGACGACGACGACGACTGGATTTATGGTATCCATTTCCTTTCAGCGTCGATTCCAACTACAGTTCATGGAGACCTGCGACGACCCGGAGATCTCTGTCGGTGACGACTCGAGGTCGAAGCAGCATCGCGTCTTCAGGGACCCGCGCGCGGAAGAGGCGGCCCAGCGGGCCCACGACATCAAGTGCCAGAAGGCCTTCGATGGAGCCGTGACGGAATTCAATGCCCCACGGGGTGCGTTTTACCGATTCCAAATTAATAATAATAATAGCAGTGGCTTTATTGAGGTCACGAGGACCAAAACTGTCAGCATAAAACAAGACAGTACTAGATATAAAAATTGTCTTTTCGTTCCTGCTTCACCTGCTCTGGTGCAACTAAAAATCGGGACAAATAAGGAATGACCGAATTGCGATGTGCCGCCTGTTTACGAGACAGAGAGAGATACGGGGTCAATTAAGTGGCAAATGAAACGGTGAAATGTTGGAACAACCCCTACACGCATTCGGCTGCTTCTGTGAGACATATGTTGATTCGCTTTCAGTGACGAAATAAATAATCATCATCGCCTCATGGGTGGAATGGAAAAAACACAGATTCCGTGCTCTGTTTGCTGCAGTCAATTAGCAGTCTACGATAGGCGGGGCCTGGCGATGCTAGGACCATCGGTATGTGGATACGAGGCGCCAAAATATCTGATTTGCCTTCTCTTACATCCAGCTAAGCGCAGTCGTCGAACACAACCAACCACCGATGTCCTGGCTTCTCTGGGTGTGGACGGTGAGGCGCTGTGGAACATGGTTGCCAACGCAGCCGACCCCGGCCTCGCCGACAGCGATCTCTCCCCCGCACAGCGCGAGGCCATGCTGCGGTACAAAGAGGCTGCGCTGCAGGAAATCGTTGGCCAATCAGCTTCTAAGAGAGAGGTCTTTTATGCTGCCTTGATTTGTTAGCGGGGCGCGCGCCCGCAATCCAGCTTCTTGGGTGCCATGCGCAATTTAACCAGCCTGAGTTCCACGTGTGACGACCCCTGGGTTCATTGGGGGGGTTGGATGTTGCTGCGACCACTTTCGCCTCTTCGGGTGGCAATTGGGATGTAGTCATGTATTCTGTAAAAAAAACATTTTTTTACCTACCCGTCACTATATATCTTATTTTAACATTTCAGGTGACTCCACTTCTACGTCTTCATGTCGCAGGCATCCACCCCCGGGATGTCAAACGGAAGATCGGTACTCTTCATCTTCCCTATAATAATCTCTTTTTTCATTTGAAGTAATTTATTTTCGGCCTCTAGAGCTCCCTTTGACCGTGTGGAACCCGGGAGAGGAAACGTTGTCCCTCCTCAAGGAAGGCACGGTTGTTCAACTTAATCGCCTTCAGGTTTGCTCTCTCTCTCAATTAACACCCTACTCGGCGGCATTCAGTAGCATGATTTAATTATCTCGTCGCAGGTTTCCAAGACGCGCCAGACTGACCCATTTGCGCCACAGGGCTCTGCCGGTTTGGTGCAGAATGCAGGACAGTTGTTAAGTTTATCTGGTGGCAGATCAACTTCCATTCAAGCGCTGAAACCGAATCGTGTGCTCACATTTTCCAAATTCAGCGAGACCACAGACTCTCTGACAGTACAGGATGTGATTGATGCGGTTTACCGACCACGAAACTTCATTTCTGTTGGAAAATTACGATTAGTGGCTCTGGAATCCACAGGTGCGTTTTCGTGGGAATCATTTCCCCCTCCTAGCGGGCTCATCAATCTACTTGCGATGAACAATTAAAATATTCTTCCCTTTTCAGATCGCTCCAATGTGGTCGATTTCGTAGCCCTTGTGGTGGGTATCAAGAAAGCGGTATCGCCCGGGAATGCTCTCCAAGAGGTCTCATCTGCGTCATCCAATCGATCAGACCTGAGCATCGTCTATCTTGCCAGTCTCCGTAGTGACGACGGGGAGGAGGATGGCAGTTGCATCGGGGTTCTTCGTATCTGGGGTGGTCTTGGTGTGAGAGCTCCTTCGTTATTTTTCATTGAGAATCCCCTTGTCCCTAGCACCCTTTACACTGCTACCTGTATAACGTGGATGTGCGGGGCGTCCTGTGACCATTATTGTGGGATCTCTCGGGTTTAGCGACGGCCGTTCCATTGCGGGACTGGTCGAAGCAGTTGGGCTGCACCGATGGCGCGTGTCGTAGCAGCCAGTTGGTGTTGTAGCCGAGGCAGCGTGTGATCCTGGCTGCCTTCCTTTGTGGGGCCTTCCGTGAAAGTTGAGCATGGAGCACCAAAGAGGTAGGAGCCATTCAGTGGATGCAGTGGAACTTTGGGCGTCGAACAGCGGGATCACCCCAGGCGTTGGATCGTTGTTCATTGAGGAAATTGTTTGGTGTTCAACAGAATAAATATCGGCAAATCGAATCTGCGTAATAAGAAGGCTTTGGAAAGTTTTTAGTGATAATAGCATCGTGCTCTTTTTCTGTGCCGTGTTTCAAATGGTTAAAATAGGAAAAAACGAATCATCCTTTTCCTTCGTAGTCTCTTAAGTATGGCCTTATCTTCAAATCCGCTGACTATTCCGCGGGGACTCACGTTAGATCTCTTAATCCAAGAGCTGTTTTACCTGCTCTCCAAAATGTTGGTTGGCCTCAAGAGCTCCACAGCGACTGGTCCGGACAGGGTCCCTCCTGCGGTTCTTAAATTCTGCCACCGCGAGATTTCTCCGATTATCACCAAGCTCGTCAATTATTCGTTAGGAGAATGCTCCAATCCTTCGGAATGGAGAGATTTTGCTATAACACATATTCCGAAAGCGGCCAATGGTTCCGTTGGACCTGTGAAGTATACACCTATCACCAACTCATTTGTCTGGTTGAAAGACAATTATTATTAACCGGGAACCAGCTTCCTCGGTGCTCATTCGTTCGTCTGCTTCGGCAGTTTCATGAATGAAATTCGCGCGAAGACTCTTGGAATAAGGCAGTGTTTCTCAAACTTTTTCACTCGCGACACACCTTAAGTAAAAAAAAATTTTATTTTGATTAAATTTTATTTTCAACGTTTATATTTCTAATGCAATGCGTGGGTTTGCTTTCGAGAGCAAATAAGGTTTAAACGGGGCTCTAATGTTGACAAACAAACACGCATTTCGTCGTCAAGTCGAAGGAGTCGCGCTCTCTTTTTTATTTGATTTCAGTCAAAGCTGAAAATCCGAATTCACAAAACCATGAAGACGCGAACGGCAAAATGATTTTGACTGCTTTCAAACTGAGAGCTGGGAACAACTGCTTCAAGGAGACCTTTGGCGTAGCGGCCAGCATCCTCGCTCTATTTGTGTGGGACCTGGGTTCGACTCCCATGTGAGGCACTGGGGAAGCCGCCTGAAAAACCATCTCGTTGGAGATAGCTGCGCGAATTTTAAAAACAAAGTCATATGTGACGTCACTCAACACATTATTCGTCCTCAGGCAGTGTGGTACCCAGTTTTCAATCATTATTATTATTATTTCATCTTGCCGTTCCATCCCCTCAATCGCGCTGTCTTTTGACTTAAAGAGAATTTGCGTTTTGCCACATTCGTGGTACACATTCTTCCTATTTTGTCGATTGTATTTCACCTACGCAATTCTTTCGCGCAGAATGCCACTTCTGAGCGAATTCGTTGGTTGAGTGGAACTCAACCCGCAAATTCACATCCTGTCATCCGCTCCTTATTTGTTATGTGGAAACCGACGCCTTTCCGTCCAAATTAAAGCAACCACCCCCGTCACCCCTGTTTCTCTCCCTCTCTCCTATTTCAGCGCTACTGTCTCGGCTCGGTTCTGTCCTCGGGCAATAAGGTGCGCTTTACGGACGTGCAAGTGCGTGGTGGGTGTACCAAGATCCAGGTGGCCCGCGATTTCCCGCCCGATTTCGCCTCCATTCCCGAGGTCTGCGTCGTGAGCCTGAACTACTCAGCCGCCAGCTACGTGGTCAGCTACGAGGAGGCAGGACTGCCGCCTCCGCTGCGGCGCTCTTCGTCGTCGGCGGCGGCAGTCGCTTCCTCCGCTGGACGCTTCCGGACGCCCTGGCAGGAGGTACGTCGTCTTCGTCCCTATTGAGAGTCTGTGAAATAAGGCGATCGGATGACATCAGCCCCCGGCTTTTGATCGGGTAGGCACCTATGGCCTTTTCACAGAGAAGATCATCACCCAATGACACCAGGCAGTCGGCTGGGCGTTGAATCATGCACCCAGTCTGCCGGTGTCTGCCACCTATGCCAGGGGGAGGGTGGGTGTGGGAGTTTACGTGCCGGCTACCCAGCGGCATCTGCATCATCATCATCATCATCCGGGTGTTGCCGCCGTAGCTACTCGGAGCCATGGATGAGAGTGGTTGAGTCGCAGGAGGAGACATCGTGCGTCGGGTAGTTCGATGAGACCAGTTATCTTGCACGGACTACTGTTTGGCATTTAGTAGAATATTCGTTCCACTGTACTGTTTGATGACAGTCACAACTTGGGCTAAACATAAATATAGGATGATGTGTATTTTTACGGCTGCATTGCCGCGAAAGCCGGTGATCAACCTCCCCGGATTTGAAATGTTCAGAAGCATCGGCTTCAAAGATGAAGAGCGTTGCATGTGGAAGATTTCCTGTAACGATATTCGTCCACGCCGGTGAGCGATTGAAGCCAGCGTTATTCGATTCATAAAATCAATTGAAGACATATATTTTGCACCAAAAGTTATTCTTGTGTAACTTCTCGCATACATGGTTTGGTGTAAATTGGATTTGTTGTAAGTTTATGTCGCAATCCGAGTCTAATCTTATTTTCGCTACATGCTAATCTGCGGATTTATACTCGGCCCGCATACTGGACGTACTCATTTGTAACAACTAAACCAGTAATAAATAATTCACCCCTATCGCCTCCTATATCGGCCTTATTCCTTTGTAGACGCCCAATTTCCTAGCCCACATGCACACCTTGATGGAGTGTCATTTTGAGCAGTTCTGTGCTGGTAAGCCACAAATCGCCTCCATCCCCCAGAACACTCATTCACCTAAGGCGATTGTTCGAACCCCCGTACAGCCCTCCAAATTGGCCCTCTCTTTTGGTGCCACGCCGTCAAGTGCCCGCTCCTTCTCGTCCCTACTCAAATCCAATATCAGTAGCAATATATTTTCGCCACAGCCGTCTAATCCTGCCTCTACTCCGGCTACTAAGCAGCAGAAGACCGACCCCCAAACGCCGAAAACCCGTTCTCGGGCTGGTCTTTGTCGCCCCAAGAGGTCTCTCCCGGTGTCAACATCCACCGCTACAACAAAAACTCCCATCCGGCGTTCAGAAGCCTCAAGTCCCCCTACAAAGCGAAACCGACGACCTATTCAAGTTGGCAGTCCGCCTTTACGAAGTCCTCCCACCCGAAGCGCTCAACCGAAGAAGTCTTCCACGCCGCGGCCTAGACCCAGAGAACCATTTGTCGTTGCGGAGACCCTGGGTGATCAAAGTCCCCACAGCTCCCAGATCCTTGCGACCGAGGAAGATGAGTGGGTGGGCGAGGGTGTTCTAGACACCAGTATAGCCGACTTGGTTAAAACACGGCGCCGAACATGCACGAGTCATTCGCAGATGTCGTCCCCACTGGCTAGGGGGCGACCTCTCGGCTTCAAGGGAACCACGCCTTAGAGGACTGTTTACTATTATCAGTCGTTATTTTTTTACAATATGTGTAGAAACCTTTCCTTTCGTATTCTTTCATAGTATATTTATCATTACATCGCACGTTTTTATTCCTCTCGACTTGCATCTTACATCGGCTGTTAGTGAAACGATTCGGAAAGACGACTCAATTATATAGGGCTGCGTCCATCATAGTAACTTGGTAACTATACTGTATTGACTCGAATTTCAGCAGTACAAATACGACCTGATGCATTGAAGAAGGGACAGTCTGTTTTAAGCAGCAAATTGTTGCATCTATCATTGTTTTCAATAATAATAATTGTAGCGGCTTTATTGAGGTCACGAGGACCAAAACTTTCCGCATAATGAGTTCGTAAAAGGAGATAAAGACTTCAGAGGAATAGTGCGGGGTAATTTCACTGTTTGCCGGTCTCTAGGCTCCATTATATGCTTAAAAACACGGAATAGCATTTAATTATCCCGCCGGGTATTTTCGGCCATACGCACATATCGCGCGTCAACGTTTGAGCAAATGGGCTAGAAACCCGTAATATGCTCCTGCTTAATTGCGTGGCGGGCTAGCGCGTTGCCAGGTGGCTGTTTTTCCCGCGCCTCCGCAGCCTCTACCCCCCTTCGATACATTCGCCATCTTTCGTGGGAGCTCAATCAGCGGAGCCTCTGCCATTCCGCCGTTTGTCTGCTTTGCTTAAATGGAATTGACGTGACTAAAGCGGATATAATTATGCTAACCTCGATGCAGCTTTGCATCTTCTTTAAAATTCGACAAACAAATGCCCCCAGGTTTTCTCGGAGAAGCTGCCATGTTTTGGCAGAGCCGTGTAGAGGGGTTATTAGGTTTTTGAAAATGATGTTTCCACACCGCAACGCATCCCAGGTCAGGCCACCATGGGTTGCACTGGTGATGCAGTTATTCCAAAAAGATACCCCATAATCTTCTTGAGAAGCATCCATGAGAAGCCGGTTTATCCTCTCTAGCAGGCGCACAAATTTGATTATTTTTATCGCTCTTTTGGAGAGGCATTTATGTGGAGGGTTTGGAATTTAATTTAAAAAGTGCGTTCGAGAGAGAATGTCCCAGGAAATTGCGAACAAGGCGAAACGTGATTGACACAATAGTGGTTTAATTATACTGGTCAGCGCTTGATTGGGGTCACGTCTACCAAAACTTTCAGAATAAAAACCATCGATATATTATTTCCCGCTTCGCCTGTTCCGGTGAAACTAAAAATCGGGACAGATAAGGAATGACCGAATTGCGATTTGCCGTCGTTCTTGAAGGTATTGAACGGTATTGCCTACATATTGGTCGAAGAGAATTACATCTAGATAGACTTGAATAGAGGGGAAGGGGTAATCTAAAATACGGGAAGCTATGAGTGTGAAGTGGTGTTGAATGGTGGTCTGTGGTGGAGAGCATGGGTAGGTTCACTATTATTATTATCACGAAATTATTTAAAAAATCCTACGGTGGGTAAAAATGTCAGAACATTTGAGGCCAGGGAAAATCATGAGGAACAATATACAATAAGGGGAATTATAAAGGCATTTATACGAGTCTCCTGAACTAAGAAACAGAGGCGACGACATTTACCGAAGACGGCATCCACATGATCCCTCCAAAATGGCCGGCTGTTGAAAATAGCGCTCAGGAATTTTGATTTTGAGCTCCAGGCGAATATTATGGAATGAAGCGATGTGCAGCGTGTCAAAATCTTCGCTCCGGAAAAACGTAATAGAGACGCGTTTTTTAAGCGTCATTTACTGAAGACAAATCTACTACCTCGGTTATGGCCTGGCAGACTGGTTGGAAATCGAGATTCGTCTAGCAGACAGAGTCAGATCGTAATCGGATTGAATTATTGCAACTCCATTTGTAGACCGGAGTTTAGACGTATTGCAATATAGCTATACTTAACAGGTGTCGCAGAACCATTGGCGGGTTTCGGGGTATGCTTTTTGGCAACATCTCTCCATTCCGGATGGAAGGAGCATTCCCTGGCTAATAATTGATAAGCAAGTTTACAATCTGAGAGATCTCAAGGTGACCGATTTTTAGAACCGCGTGTAAGAGCCTGTCCGGACCAGTCGCCTGGACCTCTGAGACCATCGGAACGCCGTGGGGCACCTGGGAATGATCCGCGAATTTGAAGATAAAGCCATTTTTTAGAACATCAAGTTCCAGGGGTCCACATGCTAGATCAAGCGACCGGTTCCCGTCAATCTATACAGATTTTTCCGAATGTTACCGGGTTTCGATGTTCGGAAGAGCTTATGCACCGAAATCGGATTGAGCCGATTTACCTCAACTGTGATCATCGTCGAAATGGGTCAGTTTCTCGATAATTTCGTCACCTCAATTGTTTAATAAATGATGAGGTGAATTTCACCAACCAGCGTTCCACTTGTGCCCCCTGGGTTAGTTAAGCGATGGATGGGGCAGCGGCCTCTTCAACCCCATCTTCGGAGGGTCTTGGGGACGCCCGCTGCAAAGGATATTCCCAACAATCGTCAGGGTAAATGTTCTAATTTTTTTATAAAATAATCCGGAAACTGGTTGGCAAGATTTCGGAGAAATTGGTTTGGAAGCTGGGAAATGTCGACAATCCGGACGGGTGTATGTTATTGGCTAGCACTCCAGAAACAGTCAGAACACGTCTGCCAATAGAGGCACAAGACCCAATAATATTTCAACAAAAAGAGCAAAAAGTACCCTTTTATGACACCCCGAAAGTCCCTCTGTATTTACTTCCAATTTTATTGAGAAGAGACCCTCCGGTCGCAATCTGGTCCTCGCCGGTCATAAAGATGCCTTGGGGGCAGCAGCTGCAAGAAATTCCCCTTCGAATGGACCCATAAAGTGGACAATGTAATTTGCAAGAGCGCCAATGTATCCAAGTTGATGCCAAAGGATGATGCAGTAGCAGGCCAGCGAAATTGATGAGGTTTCCCAATTTCCAGCCGCCTAGGGTTATGCTGCGAGAAGGCAGATGGACTCAATGAAACTTCCACGGCAGACACGACGTTACTGACTGTTGCGCGAGCTGTCTTGGGAATAAGGTTGGTGGGTGGCGTTCCGGCTGTTGGTCGCGGGACGCCTCTCGCCTTTGGTCCTAGAAGGCAGCATATTTTTCATACTTTTTAATAGACTCGCCTTTCTGCTAGTTGAATCTGCGGTAGAAGTGCGGCGCCCAGTCTCCTATCGGCATCGACCTCCACGCGATGGGGAATGGGAGAATTGAGTTATCCGCACATGCGGTTGGTCCACTTGATAAGTGGTTCACCGGGTTGTGGCAAGTGCCGCAGGCAAACAACCCCTCGGCGTCACGGATGAGAGTGAGGACACCGAAGACCGACCAATCACAACGAGAGGTGCATGACAGACTCCACGACTTTGCTAAAATCATCCCGACGCCCACAGGTTCTCGATTTCGTGGAATCCGAAGTGCTTTCTGTTTCCTCGTCATTCTCGAGACAATTTTGGTGATTATGGACAACTCGCTATTAATTTGTCGATTAAAATGGTTTAATAAGTCGATCACCTATAAAATAGAGTAATCGCTATTGTCCAAGATGCTAAGACAACAATCCACGTAGAGTTGTCAATGCTGGGGCGTATCCAGTTATGATTAGAGCATTTTGTGTACCTATTTTACATTTCTAGGTTATATTTGCCTTTTCCATTCGTATATCGCGTCTCTATTTGCTTCTAACTGACCGTAGGCCCCTTCCGTTTTCCATAATTTCTGGACACTCGTCGGATTTAAAGGGATATTGCAGAAATCTTTAAATAATCGACTTCGCGATGCATTTCAATCACTACACAACAGTGCACCTCTCCTTACCACAAATATAATCTCCCGCCTCTTCTTTCATGCATGCTACACTACCGGCCATTGTTATACGAGGCCGCGGCAAGGTCATCGTGAACATAAAACAAGCACTCAAGTGAGATGCTGTCTCCGATGAATTTCTGCTGCTTCCACTTTATAGCCATTACAGAATAACTCGAGAAGGGGGTGGGGGCGGTTGAGAGAGGGGGCGGGGGATGTCCAAGCAGGTGTGCCCCGTAAACGTGTGCTCCCACACTAAGTAGCACGTGCCTGTCGAGGTAACAATTTCTCTGCCCCCACCCCCCCCCCAACGCCCCTAGCCGCAGTTCTCCTTTCAAGGCAATTATTTAATAAAATCTAATTCGCCAGTCCCCTGCCCATCCCCTCATTTGACGGCGCTTTAATTGGGGCTTGAGTGTGCAGACGGGGAGAGTTACGGTGAGGCAAAGGGAGTGATAAATGACTCTGGGACGTTGATTGCGCTTTGACCAAAATGCCGCGCAAATTGGGGTGGGGGTATTTCTTCACATCCGTCCAGAACCCACATATTCGGCTGAATATGATGACCCCCACCTTGCTGGGGTCATTTGGTGGGCTGGTGTGAGGAAATCTATGTTCATCATGACTTGATTCAAACCCACAGGACTCTGTGACATTCACAGACAAGGGAATATTTGCTAACAGAGGTCGCATACATTTGCGCCTAAACGTTGGATTCAAACTAAAAATACTGCTGAAAAAGTTGCTTCACTTTTCAAAAAAACAGGATTCCTCAAACCAAAATTATAATTTTTTTAAATATTTTTGAAGTGTAACCAATCTGGAGCATTAAATATCCTTTGTTTCTCCGCATGTTGTAACTATTTTTTTCATATACTCGCCCCAGAAACCGATTATGCAAGAATCATTATGTTATCATCATATTAACTTCAGACGCTTAACTCAACTGCAGAGGCGTTTGTCGCGCCAAGTAAGAAGGTAGAGGCGTTATACAGCAGTCAAATGCTTCAACAATAAAGCACGTTAGAGCGCTCAACACGTCGTTATTCGTTTGAATGGTGTTCGGCAATCCCTACCTACACGATTAGGCAATCTGTTTAAATCGTTTACCGTTGAAGACAACTCTGAAAGGTGACATAAATGGTTTGATATAAAACGCGGTGTGGGTCTTTTTGGTGCCGCCATTGCGCGTTTTTCGAACCATTTTTTCGCGGGGTTTGATTTTTGCCTTTCTGCAAAATTTTCCTTCCAGGAGATCGTCGCACAATGATATACCTATGAATTGTATTGCTGGTATCGATCGCTTCTAGTTTAATTGAATTACCGTAAGTAAACAGAATCAGTCCATGGATGAAGCCATTCATTGGCTACAAACTTTGTTGATTGTTAGAACTCCACCGACGTCTTTCTTTCGTCAAAATCTTACGGTTGGTGGCGCTACGGCTATACGGGATAAAGTTGAGATACAGGTGGAGTCTTGTGGGGAACTGGTACGGGCTGATCCGAGATGCAAGGAGAGAGGACGTCATTTTAACGTTTTTCCGGCAATGGGCGATACTGTTCATTGCCGTTGCCTTGTTGACTTTGAGGTTGAGAAGAGCATCCCGTGTGTGCGGACCCCAGAGTCATTAGCACCATTACACTAGAGAATGGTCGTTCCACGGGAAGAGAACATGACAGCCGTCTATTGGCGCCTTGCGGTAGCAGCTAGCAGATATCGGACCAAAAGTGCCTGTTCCGCGATTATTTTTAAATCGGATGGAGTCAACGCGATGTGTGGGTTTTTCTCATCCCCTATACAGGCAATTCGACACACACACACACACCAAAACGAGGCACACGACCGCACCTACATCTGGCAGCTGTCGAAAATGGGGTGTCCCAGGAAACTCGCCGCACTTGAAGGCCACCGCGATCGCATTTCACAAACCGCGAAAACTCCGTGCACGCGTGGTGCGCGCACCTCAATCCATATGTATCGAATCGAAGATTTGGCCCGCTGTCGTGTGTGTGTGTGTGTGTGCTACCGTGTGTGCAAACGGTTTGAATACTTTCACCTCAGCCAGTGAACCCGCCCCCCACCCTCAGCCAACAACTCACCTAGGTTCCCGCAAAGCCTATGACACCTGGGGTGCTGTGTGCTGAGGTGCAGCGGGTGGTTTAGATACTTTGTTACGAAATACCTTCGTGCCAATGAGCTCCAATTTGTGCGTGCATTGTGGTGGCCTTCGTTTTCGGACAACAGGAGCGCGTGTCTGCGTGTGCCTTCATATCCAGTCTGGTTATGCTGTCCCGGTCAGCAGCTAATCGTGTGTCAGGGTCGCCCGTCCGGGGTGATTGGGTGATGCGCCCTGGAACGAACGAGTACTCCTCTGGAGAGAAACTGTGGTCCAACCTTTGGGACGACTTGCTGAGTTGTGAAACATACCCATTGCGGCCCTGTTGCTAGGATACAGCGAAAGCAGCTGTTCGGACACTTAAGCATTATTAGAGAGTGGAGAAGCGGAGAAAATGTTTTTTTTGGAGGCTCCATTTGGGGTTTTTGATTGCAGAAATTTAAAACCGAGAACCACGCTTCCAAGCGTCATCTCTGTTGGCTAAACTCCCCAATCGGATAATTTTTATTCGCGGATTTTATTAATACGTGATCCTTTTTTATTGAATTGATCAAATTTCGTTATTAAATGTTGCGTACATTTGTAAATGTGCTCGAGCTCTTAAATTACGGCGCGAATTTGTCTTAGGATTTCGATCTGGTTCCATAACAGCGAAAATGTGCCCGTTTTGGATAGGGCCTTTCAATGGCCGCCATTTCCCGTCTGCCAAACTTTTTATACTTCGTGGGTTAAATTGGCAGTTCTTGTAAATTTGCCTCCTCGTTGTTATTTCGTTTATTTCTGTTAACTTATTCTGCATTTTCTACGCATAATCGTCACCTCCTCTAACATTTTTGTTTATCGTAAATTTTAATGCTTACCGTTTTGGTCCTCGTGACCTTAAAACGCGAATATTGGTATTAGTATTATTAAAACACTCCTTACCTTTATCGCGAGAATGTATCCAAAACAAATTCCCCAATTTGAAAAGATATGAATGCCATATTTCCCGTATTTCTGACAGCCGCCCCAGATATGAGATGTTACAACAAATTTACACATAAAACCAACACATTGGGAAGTATGGGATAGGCTTTTCACGTTCCATACAATAATAAGACAACCGTCGAGAGCAGCGTCGCAATGTGCCAGTTGTGTTGAGAGATAAATGACCAGAAAACTGTCAAAACTTGGGTGTGTTTTTAAAGATCAGGTTTTATGCTAATAATGATGCAATAAAATCGATAAACCTCTCAGACCAGGACCCGTAAACTGTGACTGCCAATACCGTAGCTAATGTTGCGAACTTTAGGAGACCTCAAAGTCCAAATTCAAGGCATAACATTTCTTTGGGATTTTAAAAACCTTGGAAATCCTGATTTTAAACCAAAAATTCGTTCCGCCCTTTCGCGGTACCCCATTTCGACTTTTTTTATTTTTCAGGAAACTATAGAACTTGCAGTTCATGTAAGTTGGAGGCGGTCAATTAAGGGTTCAAGCTTATATGCGCCAAATATGCGGATTAGTTGGTGCTGTAGTTGTGTCAGAATCCAGCAAGACACGTGTGTCGAAACCACATTTTAAAATAACCATTCAGTAAACGCAACCAGCAGGTCTAATTAGGAAGCTCATTTAACATTCCATCGCATATGTGCTCTCATTACACGAATAAGCTACAAACCAATGCATATCTGTACGATCCGAGCAACTAAATATGATCCGAGCAACGCATGCCCTGCAAATATCGTTCACATTCCCAGGTAAATCAGATTCGTTCGGAAATTTGTTACAATCCCACAAAAATGGGAAATATTTGATACCCCACGGTGTACCGCACTAGACGGCGCCTGTCCACCCCAACCCCCCTCCGATCACATCGCTGAACAAAGAGAGCGAGGGTAAACATTTATTTTGTTCCACCGTGAAGTGACAAGTGTGTCTGAACACACATGTGCAATAAAGTATTTCACCAAGACGGGCCCACCATTCGACAGCCGCCAGTCACAAAGTAATTAATTTTGTCGAGGGAATAAAAAACGATTGATTAGAAGGGGATTGGGATGTGATTAGAACTTCAGTTCTATCGACGAAAACTGCCAGAGAGGTGGAGTTTAACCCGTTGTGGTGCAACAAGATGTCGTGAATGTTTGCTTGTAAGAGGATGAGCCGGTTTCATGAATTTTGAAGTTTGAAACTACCCAGATACGGTGATCGGATGCCAGGCAGGAGCAGATTGTGATCCGGTTCTGTTTTTCAGCTGCGCAGCCTCTAGACTACCGACTGGAACTGAAGGTCCTCAACGTCTGCTTTGACAGTAACGACCTATGTTTTCATGCTCCGACAGCCCCAAGCCGGGCTTGGTTGTGGCGAAAGACGTGGGTTTTTAAGATCTGCGTCTCGCCGGCGTAAACCATGACCAAACCACTGCAGCCGACGACATTGTAGAAGCGTTGGCAGCTTCTCCTTGTCAGCAAGGCGATTTCTTATTTCGTCAGGGAATGGCCGAACTTCAACCGATTGTGCCGTTTTTGCGGGCACTAAATGGCGTAGCCTCTCTCGACAGATTGCCGTGATTAACATTGAGCCAGCTAGATTAGACGATATTGGGGGGCAGCCAAATATATGGGAAGCGATTCTATTGAAATATAATACACACGACTACTGACGTGCAATCATTCTTAAAAGTGCGGGATTTCCTCGTTTTAGCCGCGTTTTCTGGTAATCACTAGATGTTTGTTTTTAAATCCTCAGACCACCCCACCCCTTCCCGAATCGTGTCACGATCGCCGATAATTCACTCTGTCGCGAGCTGACGTGTGCGGGCCTGCCGCCAACGCTCGACTGTCCACCAGACAGCGGTCTTGGTGAAATACGAGACCGTCGTCTGCAACACACGTCGGTGCGTCGGTGGAGGGGGTGGTGGGGTGGGTTAGGAGGAGTAGTAGTAGACACTCTTCTCTGGGGTCGTTTTTGGAAACAAGTGTACCTAAAGCAAACATTTATTATAATAGGCCTCAATGGGACGTGCAGTTTTGATTTAAATGCGTTTTGTCTTGGATTACCAAATTTGTTCATGACCCCCACCCTCCACCCCCTGCCGCCCCATGCCCTTTTAACTCAAATCACAGGTTTTAAATGATCAAGACACCTAGACTGATTAAGTGGGGATTCTTTATTACTTTTGTTTTATATTCTTTATAAAATCTTGTTAATTCGCATTCAATTTCACCATTGCCACCTTTGTTTGTTTTAGTGAGCTGTTGTTATCAGTTACGGAGAGGAATGTGAAGATGAATAATCACGCTGCCAATCGGAATCGTGTATTGTTTGCTCTCGAAGGGGTGTACAAAAAACGATGTTGATCGATTAGTTAAATAATAATTTTGCGATTTTTAATCATTGTTAAATCCCCAGGAATCGATGGCGAACGATGATTAACCATTGCGAGGAATATCAATAGGCCTTGCCCACTTGAAACTGATTACTAATAATAGCGCGGGTGAAATTAAAAAAATTCCATTTCTTTTGGTCCGAACTGAACATTTCTCCAATCCTTCGGCAGTATGCTCTAATAAGAACCGAACATCGTGGTCTGTTATATTTTTGTTTAATTCCAAAATGACCGAAAAAGCTCAGTATTTTCAATTTGTTGCAGATTTCGTGAGAGTGTGTATCAAATCTGCCCGGGCTTTGACTAAGTGATCGCAGACCAAGTGCAACTTTCAGAAAATGCAGTATAGAGATCGTCGTTTAAATTAGGGGCTGAATGAAGATTTTAAAGCAGTAGCTCGGGACTTGTGAAGAGCAGAAAAATGAAATAACTGGCTAAAGAGTGCAACCCGTTCTGTTCAGCGAGTGGCTACCAAAGCATGATGGCTGGAAAAGATGTCCCGGCATCTTCTTTGAAGAAAAGACGAGGTTATAGAACCTGCTCCCATCCACAAATAGCATTGTGAAAATGTGATATGAGTATATCGAAACTCTTGGATCCAAAATCACAATATCGAGACGTGTTTGAATAAATGCTTGTTTTTCTGTCTTAAAGAACAAAGAAGCAAACGATTTTTCAAAATAATACTAGTCAAATTAGATCGAAAAATCAAGTATAAGTATCGAGTTTAAGCCCTGATTTCGACTTTGTTATTTTTGATTACTGTATAGAACTAGGTAACAGTACTTTACATGCTTTAATCTTCGGAGTGAAAATAAACTACGGTTAATGTGAATCTTAGCGTTTCAAAATTCCCCAGTTCCTCTAAGGACCTTTCTTAAACCACCACGATACAACTCGATGTAACCACATTGTAAATGTTTTGAGGAGTAAAAGGTTTATTACATCATTAAACAATTCGATGCGTTGTTTTTTAGTGTCAGAAGCCTTGCCTGAGTTCCCTAAAAACTTATTATAAAGAATTCACCACTAATAGCTAATCGCTTATGAATCCCGCAGTTACTTGTCAGCTGATTGGTTAACGCAATACGCGCTATAATCTGGTTGGTCGAAATCAACATCTTGTAAACCAATCACACCCCCGTGTCGCCGCATGCGCCCTAAAGTCCACGCCTCTCCTTCCACCTCCACGAAAGTTGCCAATTTGGACACATTGCAGATAGTATCGATAGTAGTAACGATACGTTGTCGCGTTCTGCTTCTCTCCTTTCTGCTCAATTCTCACAGGCCCCCTCGCTCTGCTACATCGTATCAAAAGAGCCATATAATCGGCTGCTTCTGATTGCAACATCATGTCGGGTTCATATCAGACCAACATCAACAACAATGGCGTACAGTCATCGGAATCGTCGTCATCATCGCCAGCAGCATTGCAGCTCCTCGGAACACCTGACATTAACATCCACATGCTGCCGGCTGCGGCACACCACAAGCAGCAGCAGCAGCAGCATCACCAACAGCACCACCAACACCACAGCACAAATAGCAGCACCAGTGATGTCTCCACGCCGCCGCAGTACACCCTCCTGGATGAGTTGCCCGGCCCCTATTGTGGCTCCTCGGCGACCGTGGAGCCGATTTCCTTGTTTCCACCCGGCCTATCAACCGCCTACGCGTATCCCCCAACGACGACGCTGTTTCAGCAGCCGAGCGGATGCTTTCGGCCTTTCGAGTCGGAGGGGACCTTCGTTCCCAGTGCCTTCAACAGCTACCAGTCGGCAGTTTGCTCTGGCATGTCGGGCGACCGACTGGAAGGCCTCTTCAAGACTGTCAACGCCACGGGCAAGCCGGCGGCTCAGGATAGGTCAGCGGATTATGAGTACGTTGTTTTTTTAGATTTGAAGAAAATTTATTTGCCATCGCAACATGACAGGTTTGAGAATTCGCTCAATTCTACTGTGTGCTTTGTAACGGTGTCAAGAAAGAATGCTTTTTTTCAAAATCGACCGAAATACCCGAATTCAAAATGCGATCGAAGAATGCTTAAGATATTATTTTCAAACATGCCTTACAAATCGGACATGAATTTTATTAACGATTCATATTTTTACTGTTTTTCCGTCTTTGAATATTTTCCATTTTTTAAAATCATATTTCAAACTAAACAACCGCCATGTTACGGCGATTATTACATTCAATGAAATCTCGAAGCAGTAGCGATTCGCATTTAACTTGTAATTTTCCAAAATTTGGATTGGTTGCTGGACCTAGTAGCTCTTCTCTTTTGTTGGTCCAATGGCACAGCGGTCATCATCCTCACTCTGTTGGTTAAGGACCTGGGTTCGACTCCCAGATCAGGCCAATACGAGCGGCTCTGGGACGCTCCCACCTGTAAAATATTCCTGCGAATCGTCATGGCAACTACCATGAGGCAGCCGGTTTATCCTCTGGTGGGAGATCGCCTCACAGATTTGGATTTTTGGAAAGCGGTCTGTTGCAAGATAAAGTCGAACTTTGTAGAAAAAATTCCTGGGGGTTGACGTGCTATTTTAGTGCCTTTGTTACTCGTGAATTAGTTTGATTGGCGTCAGTGAAAATTATTCCACACGTTCACTCCCGAGGTTGTTTGACTGAGAGGAAAGACGAAGAAAACAACGCCGACGCAAACGTTTGGTCTACAACACGGAGGTCCCCAACTGTTTTGATTGTTGGGAGCTTAGCGGTGTTCGCCTGTAATCCATTGACTTGGAGGCTGTCGGGTGGCGAAAAAGCATCATCTCGAGCGGTGCGTGAAGAAATCATATCAAACTAGTCAATGGTCACCCTTGTGATCATGGTGGTGTTCCTCTTCCAATTAATTATTACAAACATACTGGAAATGCAGAATCGGCGTCTGCAGATGCGCTGTTTTATTTTGCGCAGTTATTGAGGGTATCTCCGCGCTTTTTTTAAAAACGAGGTAACTTGGGAATTTTCGAGCCCAAACGTGCTCTCTCGTGCCAGTGCATGTGATGAGAATCTTAGCGTTTTCGGTGATTCCTAGAACAACGAGATCTTAATACGTCGAAAGCGGGGGCGTTGGATGATGTTCCTCTTCACAATTACTCAAAGCACACCGGATCACGATGGTGCTGGGTCATTTGTAGAATGGTACATGTTTGTGGTGCCTATCGCTGTATTATATTCAATTTGCAAAATGTTTCCTCGCGATTTACGACTTGTTGTTTCTATGCATGTATCGTAACTGCCATGTCATTTCCAAGATCGTAGTCATTCCTTCAATCTTCCAAACGAGTTCTCGCGAAGGCCTTACCGGATGGATTTTTTATTTACAGCCTCAGACGAGGTCAGGAGGGCCTTCCCAAGTCTCTACCTCCGTTCCGCTTCAATCAATTCTATTCCCCCTCTGCCTCCCCCAACAACTCGGATCTCCCCGTCGTTCGATCGAAATCCCCAACAACTACAACCTCCAGCCTCTGTAGCGGCACCACAGCCCAACTTCACCCCCCATCAGCTACCCGGCAGCAAGCTTCGGTCTCAGAACGGCCTCATGCAATTGCTCGGTACGGCGACACACAAGAGGTCCTCAAAGGGAGCAGAAGACTGCGAGGAGGCGGTCAAGGTCGATGCGGGGATGGAGGAGTCTGGCGAAAACGCGGCCTCGCGGTCCTCCTACATGTGCCGCAAGTGTCGGGCCCACGGGCGGCTGATCGCCGTGCGTCAGCACAAACGCAATTGTCCCTACAAACACTGTAACTGCTCAGTATGCTCATTGGTCAACTACGGGCGACACATCGTGGCCCGCCAGATCGCCCTCTACAGGGACCAGAAAAGCCACCACGGTGGTGAGGAGGCCGCCGTCGTTCCAAAGATCGGGTTCCGAGATCAGGCGAGGATCGGGGGCGAGGAGGAGGAGGAAGAGGGACCACATTGTCGACGGTGTCGCAACCACGGGAAGACGAATCCATGGAAGGGACACAAAAAAATATGCCCCTTCTACTACTGCATATGCCAGCAGTGCATACTGATCACGCTGCGAAAGTCGAATGAAAAAAACCTGCGTGAGTTAACACACATCAGTTATCTCGCTATATTCTCCGTGTAATTTGGGAGTTACTGTGTACTCTATTTTTGGCGAGTAGGCGAAGTGGTACAGGATTCCAATAAGGAGGTCTCCATGGCGAAAGGCACGGCTGACGACGAGGTGACATTTCCGCCCCCCTTATACTCCAAATCACCGTCCACCACAAAACTAGAAAATCTCAAGAAATCGAAGTCCGTCGGGACGACAGAAGAGCCACGCAGCAGCAGCAACAGCGCCGGCAGTGGCACCTATCCCGAGAGCTACGATCAACTCTGGTGGAGGAGTCAGCAGTCCTCGGAGACGCCTGCCGTTGTGACCGAGGGGCAGGCCGACCCAACCAGCTTCTACTCGTCGAGGGCTCAGCAGCAGGCGGCAGCGTTTGCAGCGGCAGCAGCCGCCGTGGCCTTTCACCACGAGGCTGCTGCCTCCTCGTTGACCTCGTCATCATCATTATCCAACTCCTCGACAGCCGTGAAACAGGAGTGTCCCCAGCTTCGGGCGATGCCAACCGACGCGCAACATGGAGAATATGGCGTGGGGCAGCATTTCTGCGCGTATGACGCGTCAGCCAATGAGAATGCTGGCGGTGGGAGTTGGACGAACGGTGGACAGAAATATCACCATCAAGACGGATGTGCATTCTGGTCGAGTTCGTTTAGTCAGCCAACCAGAGGGGACGGACAAGTTGGGCAGGAATCTGCTGAGTTGAAGACTCTGATTCACTAATGTTTTGCTTGGAAATTGATTGATGCGCCTTAAATACTATCGTTGTCAACTGAAATGCATCCATTGCATTGTTGTAAATCAGCGGAGCTTCCTTTCTTTTCTCACAGTGAATAGATTGGCAGCGCATACCCCGGAGAACCTTCTAACAAACAGCGGATTTCTGCCAACAACTGTCAGGGCATCTGCAAACACACTAATTGTCAGTAAATTTCATCGCAACACGAACCGCATAAGTCGTTTAAGAGCACGTCTAAATTGCATGCGTGTGTATATGTTTACACCTGCTTGGTACGACCCAAACAGGAGAAAAGTGGCGCCAAAATCGCGAGAATGTCATTTTAAATAAAATATTAATTCCACATGTTTTATACCTAGATTATATCGGAATTCATTTCTTTTACTCACACACAACCGTAATAGCGATAGCTTACAGAATAGAATATATCTTATTTAGTTAAAGTTGTGAAAAACAGCCATTATGAATGTAGGAATTCAAAATTCCGATCGAAGAATCAATAATCATGCTTCAGCGATTAAGAGTGAACAACATACGCCATAATAAGCTGAGTGTTGGTGCACATTGAACGTAGCTATTTATTTCCTGGAAAACCATAATGTACTAATAAACATCAGTACACATACATTTGAAAGTTATGCATTACTATACCTTAAGCGGCCAAGAAGAGTACTTCAGGCATTTCAAGTTATGTATAACAAATATAAGGGTAAATATTGAGAAATGAGAATATGCATGGTTTCCCATTGTTATTCTAAAATCGAGAACGTAGTTACAAACAGGCAGGTAATTATTATGGTTGCTTGATAATGATTGGCGATGAAGTTGACACTGGTGTTTATGTGCGTTGTAGTAACGAGAAATACAGAGATCACAACCAATTGATTATGTAAAACAACAACAAAACAATATACGAAGGAGACACGGGTTACGGGGTGACAACATGAGGAGAAGAAGAAGCAGCATTAATACAACAACTATGGTCGCAAGGGCAAACGCAAGGCAACGCTATCTCCAAGGGTGGGCGGGCATAGGCCCTTCTCTAGCGCGTCTCCTCTGCTGCAGCACAGAGCGCTTGCATGCAATCGGGATCGGCCAGGGTGGATAAATCACCGTAGTCGCGTTCGCCATTGGCAATCTTGCGAAGAATACGACGAATGATCTTGCCACTTCGAGTCTTGGGCAGAACAGGTGCGGCCTAGTGGGGTAAATAATAGTTACTGATAATATAGTGAGTAGCAATTAATAACAATTTAACCAATTGGACATAACTCGTTGGTTTGAGTGAATCTCTTCACTGCTATCGGTTACCATGTCCATATCTTCGGCATGTCGAGGAACACGGATTACGACCGTGTTCGCTGTGAAAAAAATCCTCTCACCTCAACACATGATATTTCTGGACGCCTAATGTCAACACAAACAGCTACAACTGTCTTCCATGTCAGTTGACACTGGTTATAAGGACCCAAACCATATTTACCCAAAGCTTATCTTGAAACCCAACTCATGCATCTTTATTTATATATATATGTGTGATTATAACCTCACATACATCCGCTCTCTCGCCGAAATCCTCATCTGTCTATTGATTTATATAAATTGAAGAGGGAATACAATTTATGAATGCTAGCTTATATATTGCCACACAGTCAAGACATATTTCATTTATTGTGAACGAATTTCCAGGAAAGAATAACCGTGCACACGAGAGGTGGAGTCGATCTGCAATATATCATTTATCATCCATAAATTGTAGACCATGTACAATATATATAAATAAACAGATTATGAATTCCGATTCAAAAGGAGTGTTTAATTGTTATTTGAAAAAGAAACGCGACATTGGCAGACCCTGTATTATGACTGCCTGAGACGTGGCCCCGTTCAACCGTGTTCACGCACCAAACCCACAGCAAAGGTCAAACTTCCTTTGAGCCATAATAACCCCATTGGAAGAGCGCAAAAAGCATAAATTGACAAAATGCAAACTTGTCGGCGCACCGTTGTCTTAATCTGTCCACCCGTACTGTTTTTCTCATGATTACGCGTTCAAAATTTTTCGTAATTCGACCCCCAGAACTCTCTCAAAGACATTCAACCCCGATTCTGGACCAGAAACTCATGCTTTGTCCATCAACCGTACTTTGGCCGTAGTCTTTCCCAGTCGTCCCTCAAAGTTGTAGATTATGGCCCTTATGACCTCTCTATTTTCATTGGCTCATTCGGTCGAAGAAGTTTGCACAAATACGAAATCACAATGGTGAATACACAAGGCTGTTCATGTTTCTCCCACCAATTGACGGGCTACGGTAAGGGTCATAACAAAACCGGATTGTGCTAAACAGTTTCGGATCAATCTGTTTACTCTAGAAAATCGTATTGTAAAGGTTTGCAGAATTATTTAGTTTCTTTAAATTTAGTATCGATTTTGAATAAAAGTACATCTGATGTCTTATAACTCCCACGACGGAGAAAGTATATGTGCACTGCATCCACCAGTACTTCAACTCGTGGTGGAGCGTAAAATTCGGCGCATTTCATAATCTCCGCGACCGAAACTGGCGGGCTGTCTCAATTATGCGCAATCTTGTTAGAGGGTTGGAGAACGCAGTACGCACGCTTTCGTGCATCTATTTCCTGCCAGAGGATAAGGCGGTTTCATGGATGGCGTTTACCTGAAGATTTCTGGGAATATTTTACCGGTGGAAGCTTCCCCGGTGCCGTTTGTAGAAGAGGTGGAAGTGGCCGCAGCAGCAGCAGCAGCAGCATCATCCAACACTCATTAAACACGGGGGTCACACCAGAAACCCGGCTGCCGAAATGGTGGACGATGTGGTAGCCGGTAGCCACCAGGTCCCTGCGTCCGGCTTAACCTTTGGAGGCTTACCTGGGGGTCGAACCCGGGGTAACTCACAAACAGAGCAAGTACGATACATCACGTTACGATGCTGCGAAATAAGTGATTCTCAATAAAAATGGGTTTGAAGGGACGCCATTTACTAGGTCCTTTAATTAGGCCACGTAGATAAAATCATAATTATGAATCACACCTGCGACTGGTGTGAAACATGGGTGGGAAAATGAGTGATCGGTTTTTTGACCACCAATACAAGCTAACTTCTGTGTGATTAAAGACAATTAGCCAATCATAGATAGAGCAAATCGTTGACTCCAAGCGGCTTCATAGGACCCGTAACAGCTGTTCAATTTAAAAAAAATCGAACTATGCTGATGGCTACTACAAAAGGGATGGTAGACTGAATGACAAAAAGTAGCCCCCCCCCCACGAAGAAAGCTAGCGTAGAAGATACAGAAAGTAGGTGTCCTACCTGAATGAAGTCGGGGGTAGCAAATGGCGCGATTCGAGTGCGCACAATGGTGACGAGTTCCCGGCGCAACTCTGGGGTGATAACATGCCCGGTCGCAGGTTGCCCCTTGAGGGTCACGAAACAGTGGAGGCACTCGCCCTTGACCTCGTGGTGTCGGGCCACGACGGCGGCCTCGGAGACCAGCGGGTGAGTCACCAGGGCAGACTCGACCTCCGCCGTGCTCAGGAGGTGTCCGCTCATGTTCAGCATGTCGTCGATGCGACCTGGAAATAGAAACGACGTTTCAGGGAGTAGGAAGGCCAGACTTGTGTGGACTCATAAGGCGCAAGTGCCACCTTTCGGGGTTAACAGCATTACTGATCCGCACCTGCCCTCACGCATAAAACAGCCAAAGGGGGACGGGATCGAGGGCCGTTGAATCTCGGAGTAGAAATGATGTGCCACGATCGACCTGAGCGCACACCTGTTTGGATGCCTTTTAAATGTTGGATCGTGAAGTTCCGCGTCGGTCGTGATCAAAAGACCCGATTGGCGCCTACCGCCAGTTTTGACACGCCCTGTAAAATCAACACAGAGAGACGCCACTAAGGCGACAAGGCCATCGGACCAATCCGAATATTGTCCTGACTGGAAGTTTTAAGTAAATTGTGGCCCTCTGGTTTTTGTCTTTGGTCAACGACCCATTACGATTTACTATCGCAGCCGTAATACTTAGGCTACATCTCTGGGATACTCGGAGCGTAAACGTTTCCCGAGAAGGTCAAATCCAGGATCCCAAAGGGGTAGAATGGATCCCGGGGTGTAACAACAATAACGTATCCATCGGTAAACTCGCTTATTGTATTAATTCCTTAAAGTACCATCAACCACACCCACACGGGGTCACCTATGTCACGTAACAACCGCAAACATTCACACCCACGCATTGCCTCATTGGCAGACTGGCCTAACTACCCATAACCCATAACGCCCCTTAATAAATGTGAATGTTCAGGTCAACTCTCGAGATCTGTTGGTGGGAGTCACGGCTCATAACATCATGACATACCGATTGCCATGACAACTTGAGTTACTAAAATATTGATTTCAGCCAGTCTACGAGACATCTCATTGAGATGGACCATTACTACTGCGTTACACATTGATTTTACCTAGATAACAGTGAGTATGAGATGCGATAATACGACTAAACAACCACCCAGTCGAAATCAGTAGACACCCGAAGACACGCGCAATGTTAATTTCGAAGTTTGCGGTGCTCGGATCTGTTACGCCTACACCCTCCTAGAGGACTTTGGAGTTGGGTTTTCACGCTGTCTTCAATTGCGAGCACTCTGGGGCGGATGGGATACCAGGCCGATAGCCATAGTAACGTCCACGGGGGCTACGGCGTCAGAGCAAGGTGAATTTCACAACAGGAGCTCCGTCAACCGGAATGTGGACGTCATCCAAAGGGCCCACGAGTCAGGAGACGACGGGGAGAGAACACCCATGACGGAATCCACCAAGTCGACGAAAATTGCTGCGAAAACCAAGCCCACCACCTCTCTGTTCTCATATACCTCGACGGGGTTAAATAAAGGACAGTTGGCGGGAAGTCGATGGGACCCTCTCTCGCTCACACAATAACGTGTGAACGGATCGCGGGAGACGGAGGGGAGCAACTGCTCCCAGATGTACTTTAGATCTGCCTGCCCTCACAATCGTCGCACCCTCCATTCTCGAAAGACTGAAGCTGCTCCACCCCCAGTCACCCGAGCCGGTCACCTATGCTTAAAATGTCATCCACGAATTCGCCTCGTCGAAAGACTACATTTTACTTGCTTAATAGTAACTTATTCTCGATCTTAGACATCGTCATCCGAAAATGACAGGGTCTCAGTGTTTCTTTTTGAAATTCGAATCGAATACATCGCATGTTGGATGAATAATCATCCTCTGTTTATTAATGTATATATATTCAATTTATGACTGATAAATAAGGCATTGAAAATATCCCCCGTTTGCACACACACACACCGATTATTTAGATGGCATTTCGGTACAGCTCAATGACACCACCAGACCCAAATACCGCGATTTTTTCCTATTTAAAAATAGGTGGATTTTGTTGATTAAAGTCCCCATTTAAATGCAAATTTACTTCGCCTGAGAAGATGTTTTTTTTTCACCAAAACCACCACCACCCAGTTGTTCTCACCAACAGAATCGACATCTGTAAGCTTGCACGCGGCGGGGAACTTTTACATGTATCATTTATCAATTGTAGACCCTCCACGATACATATATATAGATATAAATAAACAGATTATAGTTTCCCATGGGAACGGAGTTTACAACTTGAATTTTTAAACAAAACCGAACCTGTGTGTATGCCCACCCAATGTCTCAGAAGTATTTGTCATCAGTTTGCAATTCATCCAACTCGTCGAAAAGAAGCATTAACCGGATGTATCGTTTAATCGCTTTCAAAGACACGCCTCCTGTGTACAATCGCCACGTTCAGTTGGACTTTTTAATATTTTGCCCTCGTGACCCTAACTAAGACATTACACTGAATGATAATTCCGCCGGTGGTAACTCATGAACGAAGGCGGCAATGACTACGAAAACATGTGCCCACGACAATTCCACATCCAATGCACCATCGCCCTCCGGAGATCTAGATCACAACCGAGAAAGTTACTTAATTTATTCAATATAACAGATTAACCCGAAGCCAAAAGTGGTGGCCTACGTGTAAAAAAGTGCGTTCAGGGAGATGGGCGGATAAAACTTGTGGTCAACAAAGCCCACCACCGTCTTTCTGCTACGATTCCCTTGGGGGTAATCTAATTCCCATCGAGTGAGGCGAATGGGTAGTTGGGTTCAGCCGAATCTGAGCTGGTATGTGGGTGAAGCGTAAACGATAAACTGCTTCGGGTAAGTTAATGGGCAACGCAACGCACCGCTCGCTTCTACGAGGACATCGCGCAAACGCACAATGAAGTGAACGCAAGTAGAAGTTTGTGTAACATTCATTCAAAATCACATAGAAGATCTGGTTTTTGGGCTGAAAAAAGGTAATTGCACAGCTCACGCAATGCTGCCCAACCCCCCCACCAATGAAGGAAACCCACAATCAACGAGAAACCCTCGCTCGGGTGCGATTTATAGGGCCATCGCGTGCGTGAAAGGCAGTGGGCGGTGGATAGACACAAACATCTCAGCGTCTATCGCGATCGAGCAGAGCCTAGTTACAAGGCAGGGTGGGAGTAGGGGTGAGTTGTTAAGTCCGAAATTAGAGACTACGAGGGCAGGCAGCCTTTGAGCCGAGAGAGAGAGCGGAGCTTAGATACAAGACGCAGGTAATGAGAAGAGAAGTAAATGTTTTAATAAAGTAACGAGGGGCAGATAGGTAGGATTAAAACGGAAACAGAGGATAATGCGGTCATCTTCTTCCGAAGGCAAACAGACGTGGTGGAGGGAGGTCAGTGCGTTGTGATACTCAATTGATCACTATTTGGCAAGAACCGGAAAGACGAGACGCGACACAGGACCTTTTAAAGCAATCAATGGCCTGGCATGCTGATTATATGAACAGTATCAGTGCACTTAAACACATGAACCAGTTAACCTAATGTATTTAAAAAAAACAGTCACAAATAAAAGAACGAAAGAAACTTGGTAGCAGATGTAGAAAAATGCCCCCTTAAAAGGAAGCAAAAGTCGATTTCGCCAAGGCCGCGACCACGTGATAAGTGCCTCCGGCTCTAGCCCTGGCATGGGTTCCAGCCGACATTTTTCGCCACACCCACATCTCCGGGTCCTGCTCTCTCTTTATACATGCTCCTCCGACGTTCCACAGCTTCTCCGTCAGGCAATTTTGCTAGTGAAATTGGTCTATTATAAACATTCATTTTCGCGCTTTGTGTCGTCGCCAATCACGGACACTGCGTGCTACGCCACTTTCAGACATGGATAGCCTTCCGACTTTCAAAGTGGGAAGCGGGCCCTAACCCCTAGGTGGCGAACTGGCTTGGTCTCAGCAGCATAGGTGGCACAGGTTTGGCACTTCGCGATTTGTTCGTTGATATTTCGACAAGGGTGACAAGAGTCGAAAATTTGCCCACGGAAGCAAGAGGTGCGCCCACATAAGAGCGCTTTCCGTTGTCTCTTTTCCGTTGGTGTTTCTGCGGGTCGTGAGGGCAGCCACCGGGTCACGAAGGGTGACGTCCTAGGGGCCAATTAGTTGGGCAAACACACACCCAAGGACAAAGGAACATGCACAAATCCCACCCAACCCACTAAAATCAAGTGCAACGCTGCGCCATACATCACCAAGGCGACGGTCGCTGCTTTCAGTGCCGCCTGGCATTCATTATGGGGGAGGGAGGCGGCGAAAAGGCAAATTAGAAAGGAGCAAGAAAGGTACACTGGTTCAGAGAATGGACGGCGAACGGGAAGCATCGTGTCTCTGAAATAATTTCTTGATTTCGATCGATGGATGGTTGGGAAGAATACGGTGGAAATATTAACCCGTTTACACACTCACACACCGCTCGTTGGGGTACCGCGGATGCCAGACAAAATCTTCCCCGTAAGGAGGAGAAGAGAATCTGTATAATCAAGAATACCACAGGCGGCATAAATCACACCGATATGGCAACTATACCAAGAGAACGATGTAAAGAAGCACTAAAACGACCACCGAGACACAGTCTCAATTGCCGATCGATCGCCAACACACCAATCAAACGAACCCAATGCTGCGACCCCTGTAAATTGGAGTTCCTTGACCCTAACACAAAGGTGCGACGCCAATAAAAACCCCCAACACCCATACACAAGCGTCCGAACACACTCCCACATCGAAGAATGTGATGTGGGCTAATTAGGAAGTGGAGACCCCAGCCGAGGCTTGTCTGGTGATCCACGCTTGGCGCGACAATATTATTCTGCTAGCGGATTGGAGCCGCCCAATCAGTGTGATCGGGGGGGGCAGATCGCAGCAAGTTGAGGTGCAGTTCTGGTGCAAGCGGAGCACACAGTCGACAGCCTGCATACCCAATGGCTTCAATTTGGACGCTGCGATTGGCAGGTTTTCATGGGGCTACGAGGAATGGCAATTTCAATGTCCCAGGATGACGCATGCAAGAGGGGCAAGTATGTTAACCAAACGAAGACGCTTCCAGTCGGCTAGGCGTGGCTGTGACACCAAGTATAACCCTCCGATGAATATTACGGAGTCTTTGAAGCCCCTTCGCGCAATAAACACATTATCGCGTCGACGTCATCATCAAATTAGTACCCGCGCATCAAGTGGAAATTAGTTAAACCCCACACCCCTGCTTGCGAACAACCTCTTGCGGGGCGATCGATGCTGGCATTCGCAGTATGGACTGGGATACATACAAGCATTCTCTAGAGATGCCCTATTGCAACTACCAAGGATCCGAACGTAATAAGAGCGAACTGTGCTTTCGAATAAAATACGCGCACAATAAGTGGGAGCTCCCGAATTTTCCGTAAACACTGAGAGAAGAACATCAGGGGATGACGGAACTGCGACACATCCGAAATGAACATTTGCGAGGCGATCTCCTACTAGATGATAAACTGGTTTCATGGAAGTTTGCTATGAAGATTACCGGGATGGTGGCATCCACAGCGGCATCCGTGGTGGCCAGACTGGGAGTTGAACCCGGGTCTCTAACCAACAGAGCAAGGATGCTGACAGCTACACCATCGAGACGCTCAAATGCCGCCATTCTGGCGTGAACTAAATGGCCCAGTCTCTGCATGAGTCAGCGTGATTTACACCGAGACAGACTGGACTAGAGGTTGGGAGGGGTCACGAAGTGAGACGGCAACGACCAACAAAAAATAGAAAGGAGCACAGTAGGATCTAAAGGCCAGAACGTCGGAGGCCATTGAACTCTCCTGTGTAGCGGCACAACACCAGGGGAATGAGGCAGGCATCCAGGAAGACCTTGAAGCGATTTGAACGAGCAGGAAACGACGAACTATGGCATTTCACGAAGACGGAATTCTAGCCATCATTCCAGGACTGGCGACTGTTGAACAAAATGCAAAGCAATTTGATCGTCGCGACCAACAACGATCGAGGTCTGCGTGAAGTTGGAGTTGGGAAGCGGGGTTTAATTGATGGTGGATCTAATCAAACGTGAAATTGGGCGGATTCGGGGGAATGAGCAAACTGCGATCACCGCAACCATTCTTGTGGGAACTAAACGCCAGTGGCGTCTCGCCAAAGGAGGTAGAGCACAATGAACTGGGCGAAGCGGGGTGCGTCTGCAATCCAACGACCTCGAGGCGGAAAGCGCCCGTCGTCGTACCGACCAATAGCCCAACAAAGCCACGCCCAATTGAATCCCCGCTGCTGCTGCGACTTTCGAGGATTTAGGGGTTGCGCGATCGACATGGCATGGAGACCAGTTGACAGACGTTGTGGGGACGGCTTTGATGTCGAGCGAAATCTAAGTCATTCACGAGGCCACATCAGCAGATCGTAACGATCGCCGAGGAAGGAGAACTTGCACAAGAAGGCACGCGCAACCAACCCGCAAAACAATGGGGTCATGCAATTCACGAGTGCCAAAGGCATCAACACAGCACATCATAACCCAACGAATGTTGTCTACAAAGCTGGCATTTTCTTTTTATTCTTATTCTAACAGAGCCACTTGAAAAAAAGGCGACCTTTGATTCCGATTGGACAATAAACTCACTTTGAAGTTATTATCAGAGAGTTAAACAAATGAAGGAGGCGCTCAGTACGAAGTGATCAAAATATGCCATCAGAAAAAACAAACAACCGAATCAAACCCGACGAGTAGATATGTCGAGTGTTCTTGGAGATGTGGTCTTCCAAAGGGTTTATAGCCCTTCTACTAGCGAGATTCGTGGTAAAGCTATCTCCACGTGGCATTAGAGTAAGACCATCGGCTGTGCAAGAACATCCAACGAGATCAACCCTCCAAGGTGACAACCAGAGCAACACGGCAGCGCAGTGATCATGTTTCATCGATGGCATTTCGATCAGAAAAATGCTAATCACGTGACTATTTGGGTTAATTGAGCGCAGCCTTCTTCCCAAATGGCCAAAGGGCGTCTAGTGTGCATTAAAAAGAAAACGATGCGGCCTGAGTAGGTGAACGAAACGCCAGCTACCGCCATGATGGTTGTGGAAAAGCGGGCATGCAACAACAAAACCTACCAGTGATCCAGAAGTCCCCCTGTTTGTCGGTTAGAGCCCCGTCGCCAGTCATGAAGTAGCCCGGGAAGCGACCGAAGTAGATGTCCTCGAACCTCTTGTGGTCGCCGTAAATGGTGCGTGCGATACCCGGCCACGGAGCGCCGAACACCAGGTAGCCCTCCCTCACATTGGCCTCGCCCTCGTGCATCCAATGGACGTCGTCCTGGCCAACGTCAGCCAACGACAAGGAGGGCGTGCCCGAGGCGTGATTCTCCTCCTCCTTGAGGAGACGCGCGGCAACGCCGAAGAAGGGGCGGCCCGCCGAACCCGGCTTCATGGGAGTGGCGCCGGGCAGGCCGGTGATCATGTGGCCGCCGGTCTCGGTTTGCCAGAAGGTGTCCACGATGGCGCATCGACTGGAACCGACCACCTCGTAGTACCAGGACCACGCCGTGGGGTTTATCGGCTCGCCCACGGTGCCCAGTATCTAGAAGTGAGTGAGTGAGAGCTAGAAATCGCGGGTAGTCAGGAGCTAGAAATCCTACGATGTGGGTCATTAGGAGGGTTCTTGTTGCTGTTCCCTTTTTCCGACCGGTTAGAGGATAATTCGGCTTCATGGATGTCTCCAGCGTCATCCAAAACGTTCAGCATAAAAATGTACAACAGCCACAATTGATACAGGAAGGGGCGAGTATGCATGAAAGATTCCGAATCTGCTATCATACGTCTTGCTACTTTAGTCAAACCCTCTTGCAACAGGCAGCAGAGACCAAATTGGCACGAAACAACGTGCTGGCTTTAAATACATGCGAAATTAGGTGGTGATTTTACTCACACCAGGTTTTGGTATTCGGAAAAATAGAAAAAAAGTCTACGTTTGCATGCAATCAAAAAACCAGTAAGCTCCGCCTCCACTGCGTGGTGACGTTAGTGGGCGTGTAATTGACAAACAAAAGATGCCCACACATCAGAGGCCTGTTCACACAAGCATACCTACGCACGCCATGAGCGATGACGCACAAAAGCCACCGACGCCTTGCATGGCGGTCTAAATAAATGGCGTTTCCAATCTCGTGGCCGACAAAGCCTACAAAAACTCTTGGCGAAAAAACGAACTCTCGCGCGTAGATAACAACAAGCATGAGATGCAGAGAGTACACCTGACGACCAGTGATTGCACACGCACACGTAGCGGGCTACTCACATGACGACGTCATTGCGCTGGCTTGTAGGCCGTTGCGCCCCGCCCCGCTTATCTCCTGCTAGAGAGGATGAACCGGCTGTAGGAGGAATGATGTGGATCACTACAGCTGCTGCCCATGAGCGGTGCCCGGAGGCCAGGATAGAGACGACGGGGCTGCTGTTCTGGTCAAACCAGACGAGTATCGCCGATGCATAGCGGACAGGTTTCGCAACAGTAGGTTAGTAAGAGGCGGATGTCAGCCTCTGGACAAAGGCTGGCATCACATCGGTCCGACCCGCATTGTGTGTAGCTGACGGATTGCCTGCCGACGTCTCGGATACAGCAGGACATCGCCCTTCGCTCGAACGTTCGGGCGAATAGCGGAGCCCAAGTTTGTGAAAACTGGGGCGCACTCGGCTGTTTCACTGTTGACGTGGATGTGCTTGGGATGGCGTTCGGAAAATTAAGAGAAAAGTTTGGTTTTCGATGCATTCATCCAGGATTGCCCGAAGCGAAACTCTTTTGGTCGATTCGAATATTTTCGCTTTTGCATTGCGTCCACGATGTCTGGCCGGGTTGGTGGATCACACCTAATGTCATAAGTCACTTGCTGAGTCAGAGGTATCCAGGGTGGATGGTTTCCCAAGGACCAATTCAGCACTTGGTCAACCCATCGCTTTGCCCTTCTTTATATCTCGGGTATCAGCTGCTAATGTACGCAAGTTTATCAGGTTTACCAGATGCGTAACCAATGAGCTGGAAGAGGTTTCCTAAGTCTCCCACGTTAGTCGCGGTCTCATGTCTTCCCTTAGCTCGGACCACCCGTAGGAATTGTCTCTGCCATGCGAGAGACAGGCCCCTCTCAATGTCCACACATGGCTTGCGGCAAACATTTGGGAAGGCATTGGAAGGTTGTGTCTTGGAGCAGACTCTGCGCAAACTGAGCAAGTAAATAAGCCGGTGATACCGTAGGCCTTCTCATACAGATTAAAGGGAGCACCAACGAGCTATCGCATACACTACAGAATCTGCACAACCTTTTATTACAAGACCCCAGGAAAGTTGCATTCAGCGCACTGCCTTAAACAATCTATCGCAGCGCACGTACCTTTAGACTGGATAAGTTGTATTTCTTGACGTGCTCATCTCCGGCGGCAATGAGCAAACGTATGACAGTAGGAGCTGTGTAGAACTTGGTGACTTGGTAGCGCTCCACAATGGACCAGTAACGACCGTAATCCGGCCAAGTGGGGAGGCCCTCGAAGATGACACTTGTCACTCCGTTCAGTAAGGGTCCGTAGATCAAATAGGAATGGCCTCGAGATAAAAAAAATTGGAATAAAAATTATATAGTCCACTGCGATGACTCAGAGCAAGAAACACTAGGAATTTTATGAGAGCAAAGTGGTTCAAAAGCAGCAACTAAACATAATATAATTAATAATAATATCATTCCTATAAATTTATTTAGAGAACGCATCAATGGGTACACTGAAACAAGTTCTAGAACGTAAGGTCCAATCAAATATGACAGTCAAGTGTATTTGATGCCTGGGTGGTGCTGGGGACGTTACCTGCCCCTTATGCTTTCGAGTCCTTATGCGGATGTCATTAACGACAAAATCTACGAAACCGACTCATCTTCTAGTATGAGATGGCCAAAAAAATGCCACACGAATACTTACCTGTAATCCAGCCAATGTCAGCAGTACACCAGTACACATCATCAGGGTGAAGATCAAAGGTGAACTTTGCTGTAGTCGCGGCATAAACCATGTAACCCCCAGTTGTGTGGAACATTCCCTTGGGACGCCCAGTACTGCCACTCGTGTAGAGAATAAAAAGACCGTCCTCTGCATTTACCCACTCCACGGGACAATCTGCGGAAGATTTCGTGTTTTCCCACCAGACATCACGATCAACTCGCATGCGGACGCTGAAACTGTACCACAACAAGACCGTAACCAATTTGTGTTTAAAGTTAAGAGAAAAAGCCAACCCCCGGAACCAAAAGATTTCGAAAACCTACTTCGGGACTGGGCGAGTGCCAGTAGCTGATGCTAATTCACCAGCCCGAGAGGTACCATTAATGGCCTCTACTTTTGTGGAGGTTGCCAAGTGTCGGAGGACAATGCAATGTTCCAAAGCCTTTCCTCGTGATTCACAAATATCCATTGCGGAGCTTGCAACTTGCATCAAGTTTATTAGCTTCGCGCCTCGCCAAGCACCATCACAAGTAACGAGAACACGACATCTTAATTAAAAACATTAGCCATCAAGTTGAAATCATAAATTTCGGCAACACAGTTCTTAACACACCCAGCATCACAGATACGATCAGCCAAAGACTCAGCGGAAAATCCTCCGAATACAACCGAGTGGATTGCACCGATACGGGCGCACGCGAGCACAGCAACAACTTGTTCAATTACCATCGGCATGTAAATGGCTACCCGGTCACCCTTTGTAACACCCATTCTCCGAAGGGACGCCCCAAAAGATATCACCTATAACAAAACCCGAGCAAAGTAAGTAGAATAAAATAAGTATTTATCAAGTTCATCGATTTAAACTGCTTACCTCTGCCAATAGTTCTTCATAGGTAATTGATCGTCGGTCATTAGGGTCATTGCCTTCCCACAGAAAAGCGACTTTCGACCCAAACCCGTTTTTTACATGGCGATCGAGACAATTATAGCAGACATTGGTTTTACCATCCGAAAACCACCGTATAAAAATGTGGCCTTTTTTCAGATCAAAGTTATACGACAAGGCTTTATCTTCTGTGGGCTTCGTTTCCCAATGGAATTGAGAAGCCATTTTTGACCAAAACAGAGAGGGGTGTTTTATCGACTTTGCATACAATTCGCGATATTTATCCATTGATCCTATGTGAGCATCATTAGCGAGGCCTTCGGGCGGATAATACACTTTTGAATCACTCATATCGAACAATGGCACGCCAAACACACTAAAGAATTTATTAAAATACCGCGGCAGCGAAGGTTTTGTTCGCCTCAGCTTCAGTCACCCATTAAAACAAAACAGTTAAACGAAACAAATTTCTTTATACTGATACGTTAACCTGGATATCTTGAACACAAAGATAACTTAATGTGTATAACCTTTAAATAATGTATCCTGAAAATCCATACGGAATATCTGTAGTTTGTCAGATTACTCGAATGAATAGACGCCATAGTAAATGTAATTAACGCATACTATTTTGTAATATTAGAACATAATATAAACTCGATGTTGACTTATGGTTTTCATTAGGCATTTTCACAACATTAATCTTGTGAATTAAGTTAGTTTAGCTTATCTCGCATCGGCCCCCCAGGTGTTCCGCTTTCCTGACTCTGTCGACACGCAGTTTTATTTCGTCTTTCAATTAACCAGTGGAATATTTGCCAGAGCGAATCCCTTTCAACAGAATGGAATGCTGCACAGAATAAAATAAAGCTTGCTACTCTTGATTTTTAGCATTCGTAGCAATGTTAAATTATTCGACGGAGGATGAAAATCTAGTCCACGCAGAAAACATCCTCGATTTCGGAAGTTACGGTCGTCTTGTAATGCATTGAAACAGTTGAACAGGAGTACTAAGAAGAAAGAGTTCGATAAGAATATGGCCTCGGTAGTATGAGCAAATGGTCTTGTGGCCCTTCTTCTGGAGCGGGAGTAGGATAGAAGTACTCAAGTAGCCTGAAATGTACTTGCAGAACATGGAGAGGGTCTTATCGGAACGATTTTGGCGTTTTCACCATTGTTCAAGAAATTGAAATTCGCACACTCTCCTTCAATACAGGATGCCTCACACTGGATCACACAAGGACACAGCTGCCTTCATCCACAGTCGCTGAGACTTCAGCAACTTCCTCCCTTTCCAAACTCATGGACCAGCATCGCAGTTTTCCCGTTATAAATACCCATCCCATTTGTACCTTGCAATCCATTTGTAACTGTTTACCTCATTAATCTATTCCTTTCATTTCAATGCGTCTCCTCATTACGGCTGCCCGGGAAGTGTATCCATGTTCTACGAGTACCGTTACCACCCCCAGCGAAGGTTTAATATTTCTTAGGTCAGAACCCCACAACCGGAAGAGCGTCACAAAATCGTAGTCGAACGTCGATACAGTTTTGGAATAATTAGCAGCGTCTTTTATACGTAATGTACCATTAACGATCATATCAATGATTTTTATTTTTTTGACAACGACCACTTTATACTAAACAATTTAAACCAAACAACCCACAGTTACATAATTCAAAAGTGGTAATTTATCTAAATTGTAACGTCCGAATGTTTTAACGGGACATCGCGCTCGACAAAGCCCTCTGTTAAGGTCAAATATTATTTAAGACAGAATCCCCCACCGAAAGAGCGTCACAATATAAGGTGATAAATTTATATGGTTGCCCACTTCACTATATAAAATCGTTCCATATGTCCAGATTATTTTGGGGCTTGGTGTGTAAGAAAATATATTCACACTACAAGAAGCGTCTAAAAGAGCACGCGTTATTGTCACTTTTTCCCTTCAACATATTCAGCATACCACACGCCCTCGTCAATTAACATGTATGTCAACCGGGGTTCTCGTGGTCCCAATTATCGAAGCAACCGGACACCAGCCTACATGGCCCATATTCCTTTCGATCCGTGTGCTTGTTCCTCAATCTTCCCAGGCGCGGAGCTGCCACAAGATGACGAAGCTCTAGCAAAACTTCTGGTGGATTATCATTCTCGTCTAAGTCCTTCATTAATTGAGCAACAATCAATTGCAACCCTCGTTGCTAAGGTGATGGAGAACCTGGAGTGTATTGCACTGGATACGGCGAAGTTCCCCGTGGGGGTAAGTCAAGATTGTTTTTATGTTAAGTGAACTCTACAATCCATCATCGTCAATACTTTTTCCTTTCCATCATTTAAGCACATTGAAGAAACTCGACCAGTTGGCTCCTTCAAGAAAGGAACTATGCTCGCCGGTCATTGTGTTGCCGATCTGGTAGTGGTTTTACGCGAACTACCCAGTATTGAAATCACCCGGTCTCTTGGGCAATTTCTGACATCGGAGTTTGTTGCCAAGGGAACTATAGCTGGCGGGTTGCCCGAGTGTTTACCACGCCCATACGGCTTTGATTTCTCCTGTCAAGGCGCATCTATACGCGTTGCTTTCACAGTTCATAAACCATGTTCCACCGGCAAACCAGAAGCGGGAGTACACAGTAGGCTTCAACGATCGTTTTCATTATATTTTAATTCATTTCAACCTGATGACACAATGCTTTTGATTTCAGTCAGTGCACCGGACCAGAGTGTCGCTCACGCTGCTATCCGTCATGCCCGTTGGGCCGAAGAAAAGGCAGCCCACGCCAAGTTAGTCCTAGTGCTATTTTATATCCATGCTCTGTGTACTGACGTCGTTTTCGTCTCCAATGAAAACATCAGGTCTCGCTGTCAAGAGACAGTGAATCTATCCACTCTTATACAATACCGTCAACTGTAGTGGTTTGACGCCAGACAGACACCGAGTTTTCTTTCGCCTCAACCCTGTCCATGTTGGCACTGTCGGAGAGGCAGGCAACTGAAAACGTGCATCGGCACCGTCCACTCGTATGTTGAGCGCTTGGGCGTTCAATCTGTGTATGGAGTGCGCCTCTGGAACCAGAACAAGCCCACGATTTGCTCCGGTCGCTGTGCGTGGTGGTACACGAATCGGGACATACATGAGAACGGTTCATCCCCTAGAAGGAGATGGCGCACAAATGAAGCATGGAAGTATCGCCTTCAGGAGGATGAGCTGACTTCATGGAGGTCGCAGTCTACGGCATGTTCGTGAAGTCATAAGATATTGATGTTGTCTTCAGCGCCACCCGGCTTTTGATCAATGGGGCACTTCTAACCTTTGCACCATCAAGTGTGTCCTCCAAGGCACCAGCGATCTAGTTGACAGAACAGAATCTCTTTCCGACTCCCATCTGCCTAGTCTGTTTGGATTTTTCCTTACATGCTGGGCGAGTTCGAGTTCGCAGCCACCCGCAAATAGTTTGGATTGTTTGTCAAGCGGTTCGTCGGGTTGCGGCCGCATCCCGATGGACAGCTACGAGGAACCATTTTTCAGAGTTGAGTGCTGGATGTTAATTGGCATAAAAGTGCACGGCAGGCCCCACTATTAAAGACGCTCCAAAGTTGCTCGATGTTTTAGTGGTTAGCATCCTAGCTCTGTTGGTGAGGGAGCTGGGTTCGACTCCTAGGCCAGACCACCTTGGTTGTCACTGGGTATGCCCCCGAGAAACTTTATGGCAATCCCCATGAAACCGGCTTATCCTCTTGCAAGAGGTACACGCCAAATTCAGAATTTTGTTTGACTTCATTTCACCTATAAAACGTTTCGCGCCCATAGTTATTATTTTATAAAACACTTTTTATCAGAAAAAACGAAGTCGGAATGGTTCCGACGACATTATTCTAATCAGCCAATTAAAAGTTGCTTGAATACACGGGTTGTTCGCCCGAACCACAAATTGGTATCATTTGAGTGAATTGTTGTTGTTGTTTAGTAGTCGAACGTTTTGTCTTTTTAGTGTTAAAGCCTTGGTGCGCATTCTGAAAGATTATAAGCGGCGTTTTTTCGGCTTCAACCATCTCAGTCCTTGGCACATTGACCTTCTTGTAAGCAGTCTTTTAAGAAAGTACCCCACTGTTAGACTTTCGTTTACTCGCTCCTATTGCTTCCGTTATAGTCCTACTACGCCGTCATGCAGAACCCCATGAATGCGGCTCTTCCGTTGTCCGTTGCCTTCAAGTGAGCTCAGATTGGAAAAGGTGTTAATCAGATTTATAGTAAACGCATGCGCTCGGGAGAACGCCGCGTTCCTGTAAAAGACCAAATGATTCAACTGTTTTAAAAGTCACCCTCCGTGCCCGATAGAAAATTTAAAAAAAAACATGGTTGCAGTGAGAGTTGTGTGGATAATTCGCTTTCAGCCGCCTGCACACTCAATTGACAGGTCTAAAAACTAGATATGTTTCTCGGGAAATTACAACACTCCAGTCGTCCTGCGTGCCTGTGTGTCGTAACATTAATTTTTGAATCGGACTGTCCATGAAAAATAAAATGTGTTCCCCAACCCCCTGCTGATGGAGGCTTAGACGGTTTCTCGGATGTCTGACGTGTGTCCCCAGCGCCACCCGAAGTATGCCAGCAACCCTGGTATTCCCAGGCGGGCCGGGCCAATAGGAATATCGCGTAGCCACCCACTTGAACCGGTGTTTTGCCTATTTTAGACGCGTTTTTCAGTTATTGTCAGCGGGTCTGTTCCTGCCCGGCAGCGCTGGTTTCATCGATCCATGCCAAACGACCAGTCGTCGGATTCATGCCTTGCTCACTCTTGTTCAACAGGTTCGTTCATTCGGTCTGTGAAACTTCGTCTCATTGACATACACACACGCGTGCTATACCACCACCTACTCACGGGTTCAAAGCTATTTCTAGGGAATATTTTGATATTTGATGGCCCGATTGTGCAACGGTTATCATCCTCGCTCTGTTGCAATTTCATGCACAGTGAGTGTAACTAAGCAAACGGTCTAATGCCTGTTTCTTGTTTTGTTCAGGATGAGCTGTGCTGCGCTGCTCAGGCCATTTGCCGTATCATTTGTCTTGAAAAATATCCGGTTCTATTTCCCACCGACCCACCTCCCAAGTCGCCCATGACCACAGGTATTTCTTCGTGTCTTTTCGTCACAAAAATCACACGATTATTGCCTTGAGTAACCGTCTAGTAGGTCCAAAGGACGGCGTAGAAGCCCATATTGAATGAAATCATAGCCTACTCTCAATTACAACCCATAACGGCCTTCCCGCGGAAGCAGTCCTCTAGGGGAGGTCGTTATCTCTGTCAAATTTATGTCTCACCCAATCCACCACCCCTTCGACATGCAGCTCAACTCATCGACGAGGCAAATGTGCTTCCGGGAGAAACGATTATGGCGCCCGAGCCCATAGCCATCTACATGCCCTCGGCGAACAACAGCCTGAACGCTTCAACCGACCAGTCTGTGGAACTGGAAGAAAACCCGCATGTGGGTGTTTCGGGAGACGATAGGGTGGACGCGACGGCGGATGACGAGGAGGAGGAGGAGACAGAGTTGACCACGGCCTAGTATTCCACCTCGCCCCACCCACACCCCTCGGCGCATTTGTGAATCTCGTTTTTGTGGATTGTGGTGTTTGTAAAAAAATAGTAAAGCAACACTTGTTTTGTGTGTGTGTGTGTGTGTATATTGCCGTACGCATTGATATTTATATTTTAATTATTTAGTCACAGAAGGTGAGGTAATGAAAAAAGGGGATAACGATCGGGTGGCGCCCTAGACATCGCAAGCCGTGTTTTGTATCTCGGATGGCCGACGGAAGAGATATTTTCGTTGGAGGACGAGTAGTGGGGAGAGCGGCAGATGGTGGCGGGGGGGGGGTGCTAGTGTCGGTTGAAGCCGCGGAAGTGGCCAGACTTGGACGTGGACTTGGAGGCCAGTTTGGTGGGAAGGACGGTGGGGACACCGGCTCCTGCCTGATGTGGTGCCGCTGGTGGTAGCGACGTGGCGGAGGGGACGCGGGCCATCGGCTCGGGCTAGAATAATCGATAAAAAACATCTAGTTGTGAATGCTTCCACACGTGCCTCAATGAGGGGCGAAGCAGGAACGAGTTTTCGAGTATGTTAAATGTGGTTTCGTTGTTGTATAGTCTCTGGCAGCTGCTCCTGTAGAGTAATCGATCCGGGAGGTTGTTGTTCATGAGAAGGCGAGTGTAGAGAGATGATAATTCCGAAAAATATCGTTTCGAAACAGATGATAAACTGAGATTTGGAATAAACATGCTATATCTGAACTTTCTTGCCATCGTTTTTGTACATGTATACAAAACAGGTGAAATTAACTCTTCCGGGTGCGATTATGGGATGATGCTTGCGCACAAGTCTACATTGGTTTTCTGAACGTTACAGCTTTAAATTTATTCAACTTTTAAACCGCGATTTCCAAAGAGGGTTGCCCTTATCAAATGACCTGACAGCGCGTCAGGGTTGTAAGATTCGTCTGTTTGAAGGGGGACAAAAAGGGAAATGGTGAGCGGTCTATAAATGCGTTGTTATCATTACCTCTGGAAAAAGGGTGCTCACTGAGCCGCAATTTCGCCCATTCAAACTGTCATATGAGGGGACTCTGGCTTGCCGGTTTGGGGAGCCTCCTACGCTGTCCGTGGTTTGCCGTCTATCACTAATCTCCTAGATGGAAGCAGACAGAAATTAGACACCTACTGTGACAAATAGCACTCAAATACGAATGCTACTCACGTGCATTCAGCCCGGTAATTCATAAAGCCATTAGTGATTTACAATAATGTAACGGCAATGCTGCAATATGCTTGAATGAACTGCGTGTATTTCACGTAAGCCCAAAATACCGTAGCTTAGTCAGGTTTTTACTCGTTTTATTGACGCCATCAAATTATTGATTTGTCGTTAACGGAATTCCAGAATTACCGTCCATTTCTAAAATTAATTTATGTTTCTCGAGAATGCTACGAATTGGTATTTTTCTCCATTATAAATATTTTTTAAACGCTGTCTTCCTAAGTTGATTATTTGTCCACAAACCGGGAAGGAAGACAGAAGACACAGTCAAGGGGCGAATAGTTTGAAAATTCACGTCTCTTGTTCTGTGTATAATCGATACTTAATGCATCAATTTTATTTGCAATTAATTTTATTGCCGACAGTTGTGGTCCTCGGGACCATAATAAAGTTATTATTGAGAGTCGAGCAAAATTAGAGACGAGAGCGATTTTCAGGCACACACTTTCTAGGCCAGTGAAATACTCAGCCCCTCGAAAAATTGTTAGATTTAATAGCAGATTGTGTTAGTTAAAAGTGGTGAAAATAGTGGTTACCTTAATTGTCGCATAAGGCCGCCGCTTAGGTTGAAAAAGATGACAAATAATCAATACATGAGAAAACCAGTTGAACCTGACAGTAATCGCAAATAATTTTTTCTCAAATTCGCCCGTTTAGAGAAAAATACTTCGAAACGTCGTTGCTGAATGAGCAAATTTAAAAGTGCTCAATTGCATCCCGAAATGCACACAAGGAACATTTAAATTTCCACTTACGGGTCTCCCTTCACTTCGTGTTGATTGGTTCAAAGTTAAGGTAACTGGTTTCCTCTCTATTTCTTCTTGTAGTGTGGGCCGCAGATTCGAATGTGACACTGCATACACGAAATAATAACAAGTGAAAACAGTCTACTGAAATGGTTCAAGTAGAAAGCACAAAGAAAGTATGCATACCGTATGTTTTTAATCGACTCACATCGACGCCGCGACTTTCGTGAAGGTCGATTTGCTCCTGCAGAGTCCTACAGTCTTCCTCGTACTTTTTTTCCTTGTTGGACAACTCAGTTGCCCATTCAACGTTTTTCTGACTATCCCTCTCGATCCTCGCCGCCTCCTTCTGTTTGTACGCCTTCCAGACCTTCTGCTCGTCTTCGTGCTTCTTCTGGAGAGAGCGCAGATTCTCCAATTCTCGTTTTGCATTCACTGAGTATTGCTTAAACAAATAGGCAAAAATTAATATTCGTAGGGGTTATATACCCTCCACGGCGTCCCCCATTGGTGGGTAGATATCGGCTCGATGGAGTAGTGGTTAACATCCTCGAGGGGCCTGGGTACGATTCCCAGGTAAGGCCCACTCAGGTGGCACTGGGGACGCTTCCACCTCTTACAATATTCCCAAGAATCTAGTAGGAAATAGGTATGCAACTTTGGATTGGATTTGGTAGATATCGGCTTTGTGCTTTTTCAAATAATCGTAGGCAACCAAATGACATGGGTGGGGGCAACAAGTAGAAGTATTTATGCAAATTAGGAGTGAGTTTCCGTATAGTGCAGCGAGTCACAACTTCTTACGCCCGAGAACCCATTGAAACACGTAAAATTAAACACACCGCTTTCGGTAGGAAAGACGTTTCCCGAATCTCGTAAAAGCGTCAAAGACGGCAAATAAGTACCGATTTTCGTTATTCAGGCTACCTGGTCGACTGGCGGAAAGTCAGACCACAACAAGGATTCACATAAACTTCAACCGTAAACAGATGCCTAGACGCGTACGCCAGGATAATAGTAATAATAATATCACCGTTAATAAACAAAATGAGGAGACTCACCCCACCCACGAGCTCCATTTCCGAATTCGAATATCCTTTTTCCTGTTCCAACTTGAGATACCGCGTTCTACAGTCTTCATAATCGTCCTGAGGGCGGGGTAAAAAGTGAGTATATTTGCTGGTCCGGCATATCAGGGGGGAATCTGGTTATTGGGGTCTACTTATTGGTTTCGACTCCGAAACTGGATCTTCAAGCGGAACGCATTAAACTCCCACTAGGGATGTTTTAATCCTCGTGCCTGATGGTGCACAGCAAAGACGAGGTTTGCCCCACAGAGCGACTTCTTGTGGTCTGCGAGGCTAATCAATTGCGCGAGATGACTTACGTAAAGGCGACGAGCAAGTTCTTGGATTTCTGCGATGAGGAGTGCGGGGTTGGTGGAGGAGAGTGAGGAGTCGGATGCCTCCTCGGAGCAATCGTCGGCTCGCGGGTCACCCACCTGATCCCTCCGCCGCCCTTCGCTCTCTCCTTTGCCGCGACTACCGGTGCGCAGGAAGTTGGAGACGTGGCTCATGCGGGTCGACGTCTATAAGACGTAAAGTGTGGTATTTTACCAGCCTTCCTCACAACCAGACTGACGAAAAACCATCTGGGGATGCATTCACGTAGCAGACCGAGGGTTACTGCAATTAATAATGGCAATTGACGAGGTGGTTCATGGGTAGCAGTTGAATCGTATGGTCGACTAGAGACAGTGGAACTGGCGCCACTATGAGCGCTGAATTCATATTTTTCTCCAAACGAGCCCACACCCAGACGCAGCAACCATAGCAGGAAAAATGAAGGTTCGCGATTAGGACCGGTAGAAATAAAACAGGGTTGGGTTAACGGTGAGAGGGTCCGACGATGGTTAGTTAATGTGTCTACCTCAGCGGCTCCAGCGCCTTGGCTGCTTATTCGATGGCGCCCCTAATAATAGAAGGCAAGGGCGAGTCATTTGCCACTGGGCGATCAGCCAAAAAGCCGCTAAGCAAGAAAACAAGCAAAACGGGTGTCTGTTCTGCTGGCATAGAGGACCCACCTTTGTTTTGGTCCTTGAGCTGGAATCCTTTTCGGGGCGTCCTAAAAGTCAAAAACGAAGTATACCGGCGTTATCAGATTCGTTCGACCAACGACCATCCGAAGGAGAGATTGTCAGGCGTTGGGGAATTAGACCAGCCCCAAATCCCAACTGACTGCTTTTGCCAACGTGTGGTGTTTGTATTGGCAGCCGTTTGCTCTTTTGATGCTACGCTAATCGTGAAACCTAGAGACAGTGAGAGGGGGAAAACATCCGCCCGCTTTTTCGTCCACTTCCGTAACTTATTCAAAACCCGAAAAGGGCAAGACGATAACGGGAGAAATAAACAGATGAGCCAGTTTATAAAGTAGAAATGGGCGTATTCTATTCAACATCCAATTAAATTAGTTAGGCTACTAGATGATAACGCGGCTGCTTCCAGGGTTTTGCCATCAAAGATTCTGGGGAACATTGTCTGCCAGTAGCGTGCCCGCTCGTGGTGGCCTGACCTGGGAGTCGAACTCAGGTATCTTACCAAGAGAGCGAGAACGCTGACCACATCACCATCGCTTCCTTAGCAAGCATATTGCACCCCCTCCAGAATCCGTTTTATTGAAAGTTTCAGTCCGATGGTCTAAATAAATCAATTAAATGTAACAAAATCACCCGAATCCCCAAACATTACCCAAGGTCACTCTGTTGAGGAGGAATCCTGTAATTTTCGTACAGTCAACCTTCGAATGAACATGTAATGCATCTGATAAAAACACACACGTGATCCGGTACTCTGGTACTCAATACACATTGAAACCAGACCACCAATTTCAATGACCGTACTTTTGGACATCAATAAGTTGGCAAAAACCACACCATTTACCATACATGCACCCAAGAGATATCCTTTAAGTTCAATTGAACTGACCAACCACGCGTGAGAGGCACGTTTTGCCTGTTTTCGTGTCGCCACAGGAGACGTGCAGGCACACACACGTACAAGGATACCATTCGATAAAGCCGAGGGCCATTGCTGTATGCAGACCTCGTAGGGTCACACGCACATGCACACACACACACACGCATGCATGCAAAACCGGCAATCGGGGCCACTGAAGACTTTCAGACGTGTCGCAAAAATTATCCAAATCTGGCGGCTCTCTCCTCCTACCCGAGGATAAACCGGCTGCTTCATGGGGGTTTGCCATGAAGTTTCTCGGGGAATATTGTAACAGCCGGGATGGCCTGACTTGGGAGTCGAACCCAGGACCCTCACAAACAGAGCGCGCGTTTTAAACACTACACCATCGAGCCACCTCAAAAGTACCACTTGAAAATACGGTGCCAACGTTGTCTGTCCAATGACTAGGTCGGATAACAAACCAGGATGACCTTGGGGGTGTTTTCTTCTGTGGGCGAGGCTTGATCGGGAGTCCCGGGAAAATGAATGCGGCATAAGCTGCGAGAAAACCTCCCAGACTACTTGTTTGGCTGAAGGTATGGTGTGTGACAAGAAACCGCGGTCTTAAGAGCATATCGTAGAGCTGACCTCCCGGCCTGTGCTCACTGTGGAGGTTATTAAACACACGGGGGCTCGGTTGCGACGAGGAACACAGTAGTGGTAACGACTAGTCAAGTCATCCACTAAGCCCTCACAAAAACAACTCGGTTTCTAAACTGCCTCACCCAATTGGTCTTGTACTACGATTGGCATGATTGCCTACAAACTCGCTCCTCTGGGAAAGAGTCATGACTGGAAAGAGTGTTGCTTACGCTTGGCGTTATCGAGAGTATTGTAGCCCTCGGGCATGGGGGGCATGGCAGTTCCGAAGGAGGCTCGACGATCGGCGGCGTCGGAAGCACTTCGACTGAGACTCGTCGAGTCCCCATCGCCCATCACGGTCGATAGCCGAAATACTGGAGAAGCAAATCCAATCGGTACAATCAGCATCGCAACACGTACCATTCAACGAGATACAATCGGCATAAAAAAGTAATGACGTCGGTCTATATGATGGCATCGCTTTCGGTATTGTTCTGGAGTCTCGACAAATTAAATTATGGTGAAATGCCAGTTTGATAAGCTTTCATATATACGTACCTAGAACTGCCACTCGGGTATAGGGTCAGGCATTGTAAATCAAAATTTGTCACTCACGGATTTGAATGAACCTATGGTGAAGCTTCCTAACTCGCACCTGGTCGTCATCAAACGGGCTGCCGCCAGAATGCCGCGCATTCGAAGACTCCGCATTGGTTGAACGGAAGCTAGCTGACCTTGAAGCAGTAGTCGCTGAGTCTTCTTCAACAAAGAGGGCCCGGTAGGCAGTATTCCGAACATCCCAGATACACGATATTTCTGCATTCAGCTGGGATATAAGATCGATTTTTTCCTCTTGTCGTTGTCGACGCGACTCCATAGCTTCTCGCCTTGTGTTAACTTAAACAAAAATAAATTTAGATTAAAGGTTAAACCGACTGTCGGTCACACCCGCGAAAAACAGCGCAAAATCCCGACCGCTCACTGAATTGAATTTGGTGCATTTTCTCTAGAAAGTCAAATCTTCATAAAAATAATAACGAATTTTATAAATTGCGACCCAATTCGTAGCTCATATGTCAATGTTTTACTGTGGCATTGACAAAAGCACACTCCTTTTAATTGGTATAAACATTTCCACCATTATAGGCGCAACACTGCTATGTTGGCGGACAGACCTGAAAAAAGCGCGTATCAAAACGGTAACTGAAGTGTCGAAACAGAAATCCGGTTCCAGAAAACACTCAAAACTTCAAGACACGTCCAACGATAAACACTAGGCACTGAGAAGTGTGCAGCGATAATTGCAAATGTTTCGGTAGCTCATGTTGCATACACATTGCCGACTTGCACCCGCCACCCTTGGAGGAGATTCTATGGAAGCTTAGGCGCCACAATATGCTCTTATTTACACGTAACACGCAATTATTAGATCTCAGAAAAAAACTCAGCGCAGATCACAAAGGAGTGTCGAGTAATTTGATTTCCAGAATGCCAACCCAACGCATGGAGCAGCCACCATCAAATGCGCAACTTTCAAACCAACACTGATTCCCGGGCCTGCGTTCCGAAGCAATGGGGTAAACGACTCTCAAATGTAAGCCGCATGGGTAATAAGGGAAGTTGGAATCAGAGGAATTTAAGATAACATACAATTCCCCAAGGAAAACTAAAATGCTATCATGAAATTACGATATTAATATTTATTGTAATTATTATATATTCTACACCTAGATAACACTCTTATTATTATTATTATTATTTATCCGCCTTGCCCTCTCTCCTCCGATTGGTCGGTGTTATTCAAAACTGCAACGTCTCCCGTCTCTCATTGGCAGCGCAATTACACATTCACACGGCCACCTCCTTGTTTAACGCACCAGCCGATAAAAACAGCGCAGCGTCATGTCTCACGATGATTTGTGAAGTCCTTTGTCTTTCCATCGACAGAACAACAACTAGGCGATGCATTCCTCCACTAGTTGTACCCTAACACGGCTGCAGGCGGTTGAGCGACCACCACCACCACCACCACCACCAGACAATCACCCGTCCTTTCTTTATATATTATAGGAAGTATCGGCGAATGGATTAAAAGGAAAGATTGAAAGGGCAATAGGTCAGGTCAACTTACAGTTTTCTTGCAATGTGGCCATATCAAGCTCTTCGAAATTGTCGAAACCGCCCTTGAAAGCGGTTCTCCAGCGCCCCACCTCATCCAAAGTGGCACAGGTGAATCGATCGAGCGTAGGCTTCGAGTTTTTGGAATCCATTATAATGATAAAGGAGAGTGGAGCGCCAGCCTGCTCTCTGAAGTAGCCAAAGTGTTTCGTCCAGATGAGAATGGAGGGCTGAAAATACGGCAGGAATGAATAGGGGGGTTGGAGTGACCGCCACACCACCCGAAACAGCTCGGCAGTCTCCGGGAGAGATCTAATCCACAAGGCAACAACCGAAACGCGGCTATATTCTACCACCCAGATGCAGACTGCCGTGAATGATAAACTGGAGTCCATAAAGGCTGAGGGCGCCTCTTTGATTCAAGCTTGAGAGGTGACCTGTGCACTCTATTCCCAAGTATCGTGAACTGCGAGCTCCATGGAGCCGGCTCATCGTTTAGACGATCGAGGGGATGAGGTGGTGCTTAAGTGGGGTCGGTGCGCGTTTTTCGCAAAATTGGAAGACAACAATAAAAGGTGAATGGGCGATAGCTAAATAGTTGGATGAATTAATTTTATACGTTGAGTTAGATGCAAAAAGAAACGGGATATCGTGGTGGTCTCATTGTTAAGATCTAGCGATTTTGTTGATGTTTATACGGGTTCCTTACAAGCGCAATCGCCGTCTTTCAACAAAGACGAGTTACAGACCTTTCAAATCAGCAATTACCTTTGACCCCCCTAACTTGGAGACGAATTTTCCATTTCTGGAGACCCCCAAGGTAACAGGGAAAACTAAACGTCAGCTAAAGTTGGATGCCTGAATCGTTTTCAAATCATTGGAACTTACTATTTGCGGGCCAGCGTGAGCGATATCGATAGGAAACAGGGGGACAAAAGGAACTCCTCTTTACATCAACAAAACTGACGTCTCCGAGTCTTACCATCTTTGTGTCCTTGTAGAGGCTGAATCTGCCCGTATCGACGTCTTGACGCAGGAGAAAGAAACAGTCTTTCAGGAGAACTCCATGAACGTCTAAAATACAGATTCGGAGCACATTCAAACACGTGAGAAGAGGGGAGTTATTTTAAAAGTACAAGACTGTGTCCAAGACTTTCCCGCCCAAATATATTATTCTGAGCAAGACGCGAACACTCTGCATGCTCAAAATATTTCGCGGATATTTCACAGTAAGGCAGATATTAATATAATTATAAAAAATAAGAAATCCACGAAATACCCACTCAAGGTGTTAGATTAAAAAGTAACGAAATTATCCCCAGACTCCTTTTCATCGATCTTCCGGAATTTAAATTCAGGAAAGCCCGAACACCTAGACGTTGTATTTGTACTTCATAGCAGTAACTTGATGAAATACCTTAAGCCCGCATTGTGGCCTTCGTATTACGTAGTTAGAAGTACAAAGTGCCGAATAGCAAACCCGAGGCTGCGCGCACAAGCGATGCCTTGCGTACACCTCACATTAAGTCAAATTGCACCCACCTCGGTTGCAATTGCAGATGATATTCTACTCCAGGGCAGTTCTTGGGAATCAAACGGATTTCGCGAGGAATCAGAGCTCTGAATGAACGATAGCCGTATCTTCCAAACTGCCGACAATATAGCAGTGCCTCACATGGGCTCGCTTAATCACTGTGCGTTTGTAGATGCTTGCGACTACCCACTGCTCCAAACTCTTGGCATCTCCCAGAACTCCCTGTCGGCTTTCTCCCCGCCGCCATAATATAGTGTTACCTGAATGTTCCCTGGCCTCGATTTTCGGCCTTTTAACATAGCTGTTTTTTCTAGTAGATTATCCATATCTGAAGCCCAAGATGCGATCATTCATCGCCCTTTTACAACGTCTCCCTCCTCGATTCACGCATACTTTGTGACACACCCTCACATCCCAACCCCCCCAACGAGTCTGTCCGACTGCCGTGAAGTCTGTACTGTAAATCTGCCATTCCCCCATTTTCCCGATTTCAGTTGCACGAAAAAAGGGACGAAATGGGTTCACTCTTTGAGGGCAAAATAATAATCTGAATTATTATAATTCAGTATCGTATTGACCCGAGGCGATTCCGTCTGGGCAGAGGGCATTCAGACGGCAACTTTAAAGCAAGCAAACTGTCTCTACCTAGACTTGGAGCCAGTTGGGATGGAATGGGTCGATAGTGTCATTATTTAGAATGATAGCGTTCAACCAATCTGCTTGAAATCCACAAAAATGCCAGTGGAGTCACCTGCGGCCGCTTGACTTGCCACGGAGCCCAGAGATGTCGATTTTACCAGTGCAATGACTTGGCAGGAGACGCCATATTTTTTTATACACGCAGTGTTTTTTACTTTTCCTTGGCCATTCATTGCAAGGGGACATTGGTGTGCATCGAAAACGAACCCAGAGCCCTTTGTCGTTACTCCCGACCACATAATGTCAGTCGACCTCTCAGATCCATGGCCCCACCTGATGCGACAAAATAATCTTCGTCGATTTTACAAACTAGCTCAGTAGAACCATAATTAATAATTCTATCGCCAAATTTTCCTCGCGTTGGGTTTTGGCTAACCTTGTCCCAAAATCAATATTACATCCACAGTGTTTCCCGCCGCAGCTATAACAGATAGTGAGGCAGTATCTGCAACACCACCATCTGCTGGTCTCACCAATGTTGCTGGATTTGCTGCTCTCGTTTCGACCCTGAGCATGGAAAACCATTTTGTCGTAGTTGATGAGTGCTGCTTTGGGCGCCTTCATGCGGTTTTGGGCGTCCCTGGCTAAGTCGCAGTCCACTTGGAGGTTGGCGGCGAGGAAGCAGAGCTTGTCGGCGTACACCAGGTCGGTCAACTTCAGCTGGGCGCCATTCAGGATGGACTGGACGGCGCTGCGAGCCATCGCCAGCTCCTCCAACTCCGTGCCGCCGTCCTGAACTACAAATAAGCGCAGATTGTCCAAAACGGATTGGGTTGAGTTTAATCAAAACCGACAACAAACCAGATAAAAGGCTTGGCGTGCAACAGTAACGCGCGAAATGGCACCCGGTTAAATCAATAGACGGAAGGGGTGTACGTCCTGGGAGCTGTAAACGCGCCACATGTGAGGAAGAGAGTATTTGGCTCACTGGGACTAAGCAACGCGTAAACGGGATCAAATTTTCAATCACGTTTGGTTTAAAATGCTTGGACTACATATGTCGCTAGAATTGTCCGGATTTAAGCACGGGACAACAGCGCAACAGCAATGCGTGGCTGCCTCCAGCTGCCGGAGGTGAAGACGCGATACATGATACATGCGAGGAGTGGGCGATTTAGGGGTGAGCTGCAAATTCCGCAGATTTAGACACAGAAATGCATGGCAGGTACCAGGTTAATTCATGCTTCATTGAGTGTGCTTGAATTACTTTTTTCGCTAGAATTGTCCGCATTTTGGTGTAAGTAAACAGCTATCAATCTAACGGCTGTAAGAGGGATTATCTGGAACCCGTAGCGCGGGTTAACTGCGCCCCAGCAACGCGTGGCAGGGTCCATCAGAGTTTCTATAAACTGGCCTGCTCTGAATGGTGGTTGTTCTTATATTCACCTAATCGAAACGGCAATGTTCAAACAGCTTTGGGGATCCACAATTCCGGGTGACCTATTCCGACCTCCTTAAAATTCAAGAGTGTTATTGGCGGTCTTAACTAAATGGATGAACGATCGACGTGCTATATTTAGGGAGTGATTTTTACTCTCAATTATCTGCTGGGATTTCGGTGAGCAGGATTCGATCAGGGCAAATTTTCAAAAACCTAAATATGTAGACGTCGGTGTGAAGATGGTCCCGGGACAACCACAACACAGGAAGGCAGATCAGCACCCATACAGTATTGGCTATGCCAAATAGAGAAGCAGGATAGACGCCATGGACCATTAAGCGAATTTTTGGGGTCAAAGTCCACATTATCAGGGAATTGGAATGGTGAAGTATTGGAGTAGTGTGGCGCAGCGCAAATGGCAGCCTGGAGACACAACTAGGCTATTTTGGTGGTACAATCAACTGCTCACCGATTGTGTCAGCCATGATGCTGGAAATGAGTGTCTCGATTTTGGTCCACCGTTGCAGAATAATCAAGTAGCAGTCGGTTACAGTGCGTCTTTTGGTGCGCTCGTCTCGTTCACATGCCTGAGAAAAAAGAACACGTTGTTTTGATGTGTTCTGCAATGCGCAATGCCACCTCTTCCTTTCTCGCGCTTCAATAAGCGATACAAAAACACAAATAAAAAGCTTTTTTCGGGAAAAAACGCCGCCTTATTACTTAACCGAGTAACCCCTCCTATTTGGCATATTCGCATTCGAAGAGAGAAAAGGGAGATATTCGAAACTCGGCTATTATTAATGAGCGACCGAGTATGTTGACAGCTTCTACAGGATGGTATTTCAATCGATAAGGTCCATACCATACAGCGGAAATCCCTCAAGAACTGTGAAAATCGCGTGGGCACTGCCGTCCAAGAATTTTCGATAAGATCGCGGAACAGCGGTTTACAGTCCGCTGGGTGTGGTCTGCTAACTTCGCAGATCTCCACATTGATAGCATAAACAAACCGGCTGTCAGTCGCAAATGAAGGCAGTATCTACCAATTCGTGATACTGTCCGTGCGCCTCATTATTAGAAACATCCAGATTCCTTTTTTATGGAATTTTAACGAAAACAGCTCATTTCATACGGCAATTTATGTTCCAGTGGACCTTTCCGTCGTCGTATGGTAGGCACACAGAGAAAAACAACAACACAGTATCGTCAAGAAAGATTTAATATCACCGACCGATCACTAAATATTTCAAGGGAAGTTAAATAGCGGTCGCAGATAAGTAAACCCCATTCAAAAGAGCTATACACTAGGTTTGCCACGTAGTTATTAAGGTTAACTTCCCACTTCCAAAATGATAAGGCCACAAATTTCTGTAAGTGGTGTAGTACGCGACGTCCGGGATTGGCGACGTCACAAATCGCTAAAACTCAATTTCTGATCGTGTGATTAGCGGCCCAGGGCCGTATTTACGTGAGAACGCAATGATCCGAATGCCGTCTTTCAGATAAAATCCCTGATGCTTGTCAAACAGCGACCAATTCAATGTCTCACCGGACTTCCTACACCTCATCCACCCACACCACGCCAATTTCCATTCGAAAAAGAAGATGCCACACTTCAATTCCGAACGCCACAATCCTTTCTTCCAGTTTTTATCATTATGCTGAAAGTTGCGGGACTCGAGACCTCAATAAAGTAATTCCGATTATTCTTATAATGGGAGCGAATGCGGACTTACGGCAATGCGGTCGGCCACGCCTGAAGTCATCTTCAGCTTGTTGAGACGCTCTGTGAGGGTGGACTGCGCAAACATCAGCTGGCCGTAGGCATCTGTCAAACGCAGCACCATTGTCTCCGTCAACTGAAGCAGCAATAGAACACTTTTTAACCCAAAGGAGTATCTTGGACTCTAAACATAAGACAGCATGGACGCTGTGCCATTCAATATAAAGCCCCCAGTAGATGCCTCCTGAATCTTATGTAATTTATAATTTATCTCCGCTACATCTTCACATGTATTCTAACTGTAATCCCTTGGGTCATTTCTCCTCTTTCGTTCTTCTTTCTCGGAAAGAACACACCTCTCTTCCCCAGAATCAACAGAACTGATCCCACACCATAGAGGAATATAATTGTACCGGTTATAATGCCTTTGGTCACAGTGATCTCCGTTTTGTCGGACGAGATCGAATGTTAATGCTAAACATATGATTTCCAATGACAAAATTTATATTTTAGGGGGTTCGCTCTGAATCTGTTGTTTAACATTAGAAACCACGCAACATGCGGCTTTGATGGCGGTTAGCAATGCTCTGTCCTGTGTATGACTTGTTTCCAGTGGCATAATACAAAGGTAGGTATTATAGGTACTGGCGTCACAGTTTAGATACAAGGGTCGGTTACGGACTGTGAAGAAGGTATCGTTAAGAGACACTATTCAGATAATAACCACGGAGTAGTGACGGACATAGAAAACTATAGAGATCTCAAGGCTATCGCCGACATTCAAGTCAAAGTCCCGTAAGCGAAGCACGAAAGATCATTGTTGTTTATGCTTATGAATAAATAAACAGCTGTACATATATCGAACTTGCACAGTGAACGTGACGGATGTATTTATACATCCGAATGGCCGTTTCGACAGAAAAAAATAGGTTGATACATGGCGCGAAAATCGAAGGCTGAATAGCACCTGCGGTGTGCTGGAATTAACCAGTTTGAGTAACTCGGCACATGGTAAAGATTGTGCTTAAGGGAGGCTCCGTCTGCGAAACCAGCGGTAAATCCAGGAGCCGTGAGTTGCCAGCTCAGTGACAAACCATTCCATATTTCACAGTAAGGTCGTTAAGTTCAACTCAATTGACATCAAAACAATAGGAAGCACAAGCAACACCCAGGCAATGTCTTACCTCATTGCCTGAACGGTCAAAAAACCTAAATTCAATTCAGCGATCGCGATAATCGATTTCGACCCGATAGAAGGTGCAACACGAAAGGCCGCGTGGCTAGAACAAAAAACGGAACCCAGGACTACTCTGAAGAAGCGCTGGTTGTTATATTGATTTTGATGGTCAAACATGCACGACAGCTTCAACGGGCAGAGGTGAACACTTCATTCTCCCATGAACCCTTAGATTTGAATTGTTCACTACACATTTCCAGGATAATATTTTCACAGGATTATCTCGATGATCGCATTTCCCTTAGTTGCACATTGTTATTTTATATTCATTTTAACTTTTTCTGGATCTTAGAAATCGTCATGCGACAATTATATGCTCACAGAATGCCTCTAAATTCTTCTTTCATCGGTTTGGAATTGGAAAAAAATAGAACATTGAAAAGAAGATAACAGAAGCAATACATTTACTGCCCAGTCTGCAAAAAAAACAGTTTGACCAGGCTATCAATAAGGTGATTTGGGGGGGTCTTCCGTGAAGTGCCTGCAAGTGAACGCAGACACAGAAACGGCGTCGATTGCTTCCATCAGGAATTTCGCCGCCATATCAACGTCCCAATTCCTTGCAATTACGTTCAAAAGTCAACTATTCTAAAGAGATCGCCAGGATTTCGTCTACGTTAAACTCAATCGTTTAGTTTCCACAAAAATGGCTGCGAATAGTCATTCGATCACACCAGGTGAAACAGGAACCAAGATGCGTCTTTCAGAAGTCGAGGGTCGTTCAAGTTCGACTTTTTTGTTCGAATTCAAACAAAATACATATTTTCAATGGAAAATAATAATTTGCTTGTTGAATGGTATACAATTAATCAATTAATTATAAACGATATATTGTAAATTTCCCTCGCGTGTACAATTCTTTTGGTGAAATTTTGGATAATTTTCGGCATAAATGGGGCTTAATGGCTCAAACTGACACCAAAATGACACCACAATGCGCACAAAACAGAAACACGAGAAGAATGCAAATTGCCGTGGGTTTTTTTCCAATGCCTAAATACGGAAATTCTGTGTTTTTACGTACCCATTCAAATGGAAATGGGTTTCGGCTGAGAAGATGATTTTTCAGCAAGCCCATTCGCTTCTTCCAACCAAACGGATCGACTGACGCACGCGTGCACGCGGCGGAGGACATTTAAATATATTTATTTTTCTATTCTTAAATTGTAGCTTTCTTCGAATACCAATACTATATCAACAAACAGATGTGGAAATTCCATTCAAAATGGTGTTTTATTTTAATTTGACATACAGGGTAGCATTGAAACGTTTAAATGCTGAAACCTTTGGTCCACGTGACCCTAAATAAACAGTTACAATAATGATTAATATCATCATCATCATCATCATACCGTTTTCAGCATGGACTGCCCCAAATTCTCCGAGATGTGGTCGGGTCTGCTGTTGTGTTCGGACAACATGCAATGCAGGAGGCTTGTGTGGCCTGCAAGTAGTTCGTCGCTGCAGGGAAAGAGGTTGTCGTTGATATCGAGAGAGTCCTCCTTGCCCGGCTTCACCGGGAAGGCGCTGAGATAGACATCTCGCACCATCACCAGCATCTCCACATAACCCTTTTCGGTCACCAGCAGTTCTACAAGTAGAAGACGCCGAGGAAAAATTCTTTTAAAAAAAATCCTTTTACTCTGGTCAATCTCTGGGTATGCTGGAAATTAGGCGTCAGAAAAAGGTAATTTGACGTGTTTAGGCTATGAAGACATTTTAATTAAACGTGGTTGGATAGAGAGTGATGCCGGGGATCAGTTTTCGTTAACAGTTAATAACCAATGCGTCTATCTGGTAAGAATACTTTTCATAATCTGTGGCCAATTGCGTTTAGCAGTCCAGAAGCCAAATATAAGATTCCGAAGCACTACTATCTGTGTATACTTTAATTTCAGACCAACTATTGTCCTGGCTATCTCGATGTTAATGGCTAAAATAGAAACGTGTTTCAAGCAAAAAACACAGCCTGAAATTCTTAAGACCACCAGTTATCTGTCATTGTCACGCGTTCTGCCTTTCCCAGGTTTATTTTCGCACTAAAACGAGACAATGATGAGGAGGAGGGGGAGGAGGAGGAGGAGGAGGAGGAGGAAGAAGCATTACCCCAAATTTTATCGTTGCGGCTAACAAAGTGGGCGGAATACTGAGAGCGGCGGCTTTCTCCGACAAAGGCGGCCCACGTGGGGCAGTCGGTGAGGTACTTAGCCTTGGCGAGCACTTCCTCGGCGGCAGGAATGACCTCAAGGGGGGCTGTACATGTGATTGGGTTGTCGTGGACGGTTGCGCTCAGTTCAGTGTCCCCGGGAAGCGGCTCGCTGTTTTGGGACGGGCAAAACAAAACATTTGTTATGTCCAACTAGAGGCAACATAGTAGTACGCGAAGCAATCAAACCATGTCCAAAATATGCGCGCTTAAAGTCGCAATCTAATATTTCCCAAAGGATGGGGTTTCTTGCGATAAATTTACGTCATATTTTATCTTCTCTTCTTTTGACGTCGATTCCACCCAGTTTGTTTTGGGAGCGCTCAGAATTCCACATTTAAGGGAGACGAGGAGGGGGGGAGACGAATAACTCGTTTACAACATTTCAAGGTCACTTTGAAGCTGATAGGGAGTGGCAGGAGATTCTGGGGCTAGAGACATGTAGGCGGAAGGGATACTCTACGATTTAAATACTAGAGACTGTTCCTAAACATTAACCAACAACCTCGACACCAAGGGCCAATTCGGCCGGCTGGAAGGTCAGATGACGCGGCCACGCGATTGGACGCGACCAACGGCGCATAGCGTGAGAGCTTCCACGTGAAAATATGCAAATCATGGTTGATTAAACAGAATAAAGGACAATTGACAGTTCCTGTTCAAAAATAACTATCCATCTTCAAAACGCTTTGAGCAAGAAATGTGTGCGTTTCGTTATAATGTCCACATTAAGTGCATAAATCGGCTGCATTGGCGTGAAAATATACACCCCCTTGATTCCTGAGGGTTTTACAAAAGCTAAAGGTTTGACATTTTTTATGAACACAGCTTACTCGCAATTAGAAATACACAATGAATGGCATGCACCCGATTTTGTGTCAAGAACCGTCTCAGACAAGAATGAAATGTAGGTAACCAATGCCAAACCTCGGTGTGATGATTTAGTGTTAATCTACGGCAGTTTCAATTTAAAGATAATTAGCTTCAATGTCCACTCGATTACAATAATAAGGTTTATTCCGAGTTGTTGCCTTAATAAAACGTGATAAGAGACCAGGCATCAAGAACACCTCGGTATTGTTTCTACCTCATCGATGAACTCGGACTCCTGAAATCAACGGTCGTTGGACGAGTCAATCAAAGTAACAACGCAGCAACGCTGTCACAAGACACCTCGGTATCGCTTCTACCTCCTCAATGCACTGGGGCTTCTGGAATCAACCTTTTCAGAACGCGGAGACTGTGCAACTGTTCACTAGCAGCCCGCCGAATCCGTGGGAAAAGGTAGGATTTTTTTCCAAATGAATTCAAGGGATCAAATAATCGAAGGTGTTACCTGACACACGACACGCGAGAGTAACAGAGAGGGAACCAGCTAATCCGATTGACACACGGTAATGTTCGGTGGAATCCAAAATATAAAAGAGAACTCATGAAGCTAGTGTATTTGAATTAAAAAGGAGGCAGAGTCCGTATCAGACAAAAAGCATTCATAGAAAAATGACGATAAAGGGATTTCATCAGATATACCAAAATGAACTACTAAAAGTAATATTTGCAGGGCCTGTATTGCCGAGATTGTTAGTCATCCAACGACCAGCAACCACAAAGGCCGACCATATATGCATTTACACTGATCAAATGTGTCGGCGCCGTCAATCATTGGATCCAGTCTAGACAAATAGTTGTGAATCAGAGTATGTATAAAAGGTATACAAAAGTTAATTTGCATTCGAAACATGTACTTCAAATTATGCAGGGGTTAATTTGGTCGATCGAAAAAAATATAGTTTACTAATTTCCTCATGCATATGATTGAAATGAATATCTAAAGATGGACTGTGGCCTAAGAAAGAGCCTTAGCGTGTCTTTTAACGTGCCACATTCCTGGATGGACGACTGAAAGACTCATTTTTACTGACGTTCGTTGGGTTTACATTTGAAGTTGTCTAATTTGACACAGAGAACCAGAAAACTAACCAATCGCTTGATTGTAAAATAAAAGCCGAATACAATGAACAATGCCAGCGACAGTGTGTTTGGGAGTCCTAGGGTGCCTATTGTTAGTACTAGACATTCGGATGTCTAGGGTGGTGTCTGTCGCCTGCTATTTGGCTTTCCACAAAGGTATTCCCAATTCTTTTTTAAGTCAAGGGCGTTATAAACGAGGCCCACAATTTATATAACAATCGTTTAGGCCGAGTTTATTATTGTTTAAATGTAACCCACCACCATTTAGCATCAAAAACAAAAGGTATACAATGCATTCCCAGAACCCAAAGACACAATAAATTGCACGTTTCCTAACCGTTGGGTTTGTAAACACGAGCGCCAGAATAAAATATTATTCTATTGTACCTCGTGAGAATGTATTCATTTTGTTGAATCGAATGAAATGCATATGAGATACTAAAAAGAAATGACGCCATGGGATTTGATTGACCGGAGGGAAACAGTCTTTCTGTTTCGATCGACCAATGAAAACTGGTTGTGCCACAAGTGAAGGGTCTTTCCTGTTTTGTTATGCTTTCGTATCGACTCACCAGGCAGCATAGAATTAGTGCATATGATTTTTACTCAACTTGAAGACAACCACAAAGAAGTCCGATTTATGGATTAGAGACAGAAACATTGTTCTCAATCATGGGATTAAATAATAAAGAACAAAAACCAGAGTTTTGACGCAGAAACAACAAATGCATTTGAAAGTAGTCTGATCGCTTACGAATTCTGTTGAAAAGTTGCTTTAGCAGCGGCGACTTCGGATTCCTGAAGAAAGATTATCTCAAATTAATAAATCTATAGAATCATGAATGTCGTAAAAACACAGTATAATCGTCCCAGATAAAATCTCACCTAAAACATTTCCCCAACAGCCTAGTACACCAACATGGACAAAAAATCGAATTTGTGCGACATAACAGAGGATAAACCGGCCTCGGTTGTTTTTTTCATGAAATTTCTCGCAAATATGTTAACAAGTAGCGACTCAGTGTCACCCAAAGCGCCTTGACCCAGGTCTCTCATCTACTGATCTAGGTTGCTGACTTAAATACCATCGGATCGCCTACCAACATGGACGTAATTTAGCGACCAAAATATGCGTTTTTAGATTACAAAATGAGCAGTTTCCTCTTTGTTTTCCTGTCGTTTCTCAATACTGTGAAGGCTAAAATAAATGTCTTAACGCAACGTTTATATCGCTGTTGAAACGCGTTGTGACCACGAGGTGTCATGGAAGTCGCATCACACAGCATTGAAGGATGGACGGAGGAAACCACACCAAACATTGGCCTGAATCCTAGCCTCGGAAAATCTCAAGAACACATTAACCGCGAATAGCATATCAACATGGACTCTCGTGGTACTGTGCACGTCAACGGAAACCTAATCCCAACCATCTTTAATGGAAATTGAAGTGACATCCGCGAAGCCCACGAAGACGAATCATCATCACCCCGGAAGCAAGCATAAATATCAACTAACCGAGAGGGCTATACATGAAGCATACTCTCGTAAAGGCATCCACACATCTCGTCGTGATTCTAATGGAAGTAGTTCGATCAAAAATGATACAATTGGGACAATAGGTTTTACGGAGCCAGTCAATTTGCGCAAACAAGCCATCATATGTGGGCGTGGACCAGCATATTCACACAACGATGCAACGGCTCGGTGGTTTCGTCTATCCTGGCTCGTGACTTAATAATTTTGCTTGTCATAAAAATACAGGTTGGCAGGGTTGTAGGTATGTATGTTAGAATTTAGAAATAGGAGGATTCAAAAGACAGAGGCGCTATACTTCGAAGATGAGTGTTTCAATCGTTTGTACTCATTGAATCCAACTCACGCAAGGCTCAGTAAATTGCTTGGAAATGTTTCAATCCTCATCCGTGAAACCATTTTGAACTTTTTTGTTTTTTTACGCGCGTAATTTGGACTGATTTCAAGCGTTGTGTACAGAAATGCATAAGGCCTTAATTTTATAGGTGGGGCGTAAACTGCGTAAATCTCAAGGTCAAAAGACTACCACCGTAGAACAGGTCTCAAAAACGAGTGTGCATTTTATCCAAACATTTATCGCCAAGTGAAAGAACGGTTACTAAATGGTCAATAATGGTACTTCAAAGCCTATTTTACAATACAGCTATACTAAAAAAACGTGAAAATAAAAGCAGGAGTGAAGGGAAGTGGCTTACGTCACAATCGGAGCTGATCATCATTCAGGATTCACGGAACAGTGATGTGGCCTAAAAACCAGAAGGAAATCCACGATTTTATGCACGCACGTACACGCATACACAAATCTGTAGTAAACCGTTAGTCAAAGGCGCCTTCTTTGGAGCTAATACTGCACACTCACGTATCGGCGGTCCAATCGTATTTGAGAAGACATAAATTCGACGGGAACCACATTTACGCCACACGTGATTTGTTAAAGTGAACCAAAGGTTAGCTAGGTGACATGTCTTCATAAATGCGACCTAACGGAGAATGCGGCCGGTAAATTCGTGCCTCCGGGCGTTTATTAGTCTCAGTTTTAAGGGAATGGTTAGTGAGTTATTGATCAAGAAGTGATCACGTCCAGATTAAACACGGGTAGACAATGCGACTGCGGTCTGTTCGAAAACGATCGAGAAAAGTAACATTTAAAGCAATATTAGTTTAAAAATCTTCAAAATAAACGGTTCATTCATTGCATTGAATACGGTAACAAATAACATTTAAAACAATTCGATAATTATCACCCCTCCAGTAGATATTCAAAGTCAAGTGGTCAATGGATTTATGTATCGTGATTAACGTCTAGGTGATCGTGTGAATCAATGTAATTCTAAAAAAACGTTTATCCACGCTGTTGGTTATTGACAAATCGTATAGTCACTGAGTTATTCACACACACAAACATGCACAAACACGCATACGTGGACGCCATGCCATTCTAAAATGCGCGCAAGCATGATGACCTTGAAGTGTGAGCCAACCGTGGTTGAGTTAGCCAAAAGGCACACGCCGCAAAAGTGAGTGCTAATCGCCGGAATCTGCGGTTGCTGCTTCTGAGCAAACGGTTTTTGATGATAGTGACGTCGAAATGAGACGTTTGATGGTGCAAGGAAATCATTTGTTTCACTGTAGCGGACGGTCAAGTGTGGATTATCCGGCGAATTGATACATGTTTACAATTATGCCTCATGATATCTTGCTAATCACGCATACGTATGTGTTAGTTCCAACCACCAAGCTACACGAATTAATCCCCGAATTATACTCTGAGGATTCTACCTTGAATTGTCAAGTTCATTGGTTCTTTCACCTGAGAGAGTTAGTAATCAGCCGAAATGGGTAATAACCCTGGTAAAGCGGAGAAAAGATATTAACGGAAATAAAAATATACTTCACACCGAAATCATTCCGACAATATGAAACAAAATAATGGCTAGATGGTTGCATTTAAAACGACACATTTGGCATTCAGTCCTTTTCTAGCGCAAAAGACCTAGAGATTTGAGCGCGCCAGCGTATTATTTCAAATCTTGAACCTTTGGAATCAATAGCAGGTTATATGTGCAAGACGACGGGGACTTACAGCGCGATTTAAAAAATAGCACGACAATGACGTTCATCGACGCGAATACAAGTTTACATTCAACGATTGTAGAGAAGACCGCTTGCTGCAATAAATATCCGACAAGAACTGAGAAATCACGGAGTAAGAACACCCCCAAACTTCCAAAATCATGTAGGCGTATGTAGAACTAAATCGTTCTTATGCATGAACATTTTCGGCTATCAACTCATAGTTCCAATACATTCTACAATAAAATTGCCCGAATTAGCCGCCTGATCTAGAGTAAGGGTCAGGGGAGTGTAGTGATTGGCTGGTGCGACAATCAGGTTAATCTTTTGATGGCGCTGCCTAAGATAGGGTAATGTCCCGCATAGATGCCAAATGTCCATTTGTCGATAAACATTGATACTTCTTGATCAATTTAAAAAAGCAAGATGTACTATACCAAGGTCGTTCTCTATGGAGCAATGCAATATGATATATTCCGTGTTCACGAATTTGAATAAATAATCCAACTTAGTACGAGGAGAACGTGGATTGACTGCGTGGGTTTACCGAGCAAAAACGTCCGATGTGTTTGGAGGTGGGAAATGGTTATTTTGTTGATTCGTGACCACTAGATTGGTGACTGTACTACCTGCTTGTGGTGGAAAAAACCCGGGATGCTTCTAAACAAAACTCGCAAACCCCAAAATGGGTCACATGCCCAAGCAACCTTCATGGTAGAGGTCTGCATATCGCCTACCACTTCGCATACAAAAACAGTTTCGCATAGCACCTCGTTCTTCTTTCCCGCTGTCTCTTACGCCGACGCCATCATGCTGAATGTTGGTTTTGACCAGCGTTGCCATAGAGGAATAAGTCCCCTTTGATGCTGCTACATTGGCATTCGCTGTATACCCCTGGCTCTGGGGGATCCATTGCATTGTTAAACATTGTATTTTATTGTCTTGTGTTGACAGAGAAGTTCTGAGAGAAACGGCACGAAACGGCTCGAGTAACTCATTCGTGCAGGAATGTAGCGTTTCCCAAATGAGATGAACTACACCGGAGGATTTGCGACGACCTCACAAAGGTACTCTCTAGCAACGACAGGCGCCACTAACACGTTCGCCCTTCATCGTTTGGCATCCATCCTTCCTTCTTTAGGCCACACGCACTTCTGATTTGGGGGCATTGGGGACACTATATACCTGGAGGGCGCGACGTAAAATGATCAGCAAACATATTCACTATAACTGGGGGTATGCCGACGAATAAAACTCAAATTCAGCACGAAATGAGTGGTTATTGATGTACTTCAACCACTCAAACACACATTTGATGACCCTTTTGTGCGATCCACTGCTTCTCTCGCCGTCCAATTTCGAGTGCAGAAGCTGACAAACCACAATATGGAAAACACACGCGGCCATTCGTTGAAACAGCGGTCAACCTGCATAATTTGATGCCTAAAGAACAGTCGACTAAGTTCATGCTCAGTAGAGATAAACGACATGCCAAATTTGGTACACGAGTCGCGAACAGCCATATTTCATATGAGACGGCAACACCACAATAATCATAATACTAATATTCGCTTTATTAAGGTCACGAGGACCACAATTTTCAGCATTTAAATTTACAATAAACTAAAACGTTACAAGACGTGGCGATTAGAAGCAGAAAATGCAGAAACACTTAATAAGAATAAATGAAATAACAACACGGTAAATTTGCGAGAAAGGTATATTCAACCCATGAAGTAAATAAAGTTTGGAAAACGAGAAATGCCAGCCATGGAAAGTCCCAATCGACAACGTGCGCCAACTGAGTTATCCATAGAAATAGACAACGGTAAATGGAGAATAGGAGTCTAACCAGTACATGATAAAACAACGTCACCGTGCGTTGTAATAGTCAAGAATACACCACGTGGACGGCGGCTACAGGCATATGAAAGAGGGTCTCAATAATAAGGTTTTAAAATACGACCTACAGATCTAAACCCACAGAAAGGGCGTAGAAAATTAAACCCTTAATTCGGGGATTTTCGTTTAAACTCTACTTCCAAAGAGTATGCTCTCAAATTTGTATCCCAAACTGTTTAATACACCTTGCATTTCATAATCAGAATAGGAATTGTAAGCGCTTTATTGAGATCACGAGGACCAAAACTTTCAGCATAAAACAGGGTAGTATAACATTTACTAGATACGAAAATGTCTTTTAGTTCATTCTTCACCTACTCTGGTGAAACTAAAAATCGGGGTAAATAAGAAATAACCGAATTGCGATATGCCACCGTTCTTGTAGGTATTGAACGGTATTGCCTACGCATTGGTGGAACTAGGTGAACTAGAAAAGAGGGGATAAGAGGGGTCAGTTAATATACGAGCAGCAATTAGCGCACAACTAGTAAAGTGGCGTTGAAGAATGATCTCTTGGATAGAGAGCATAGGCAGGCCACTAGAAAACGAGATTATTTTTAAAAGCCTAAGAAGGATTAAAAATTCCGAATATTTTAGGCCGGGGTAAATCACTAGGGAACAATATATTAAGGGAAATTGCACAGGCGTGGACAAACCAAGTCTCCTGAACCGGCGAACTAAGAAGCAGAGGCGACGACAACTACGGAAGACGGCGTCCACAAGATAACTCCAAGATAACCGACAGTTAAAAATAACGCCAAGGAATTTCGATTTTTAGCTCGGGGCGAAATTATGTGTTTGGGCGTTGTTTCGATCCAGTCAGGTTGAATTGATTGGTGTACGATAGCTGCTCGATTATCCTAGGGTGTGCTTTGCTGTTTATAACATGCGGAAAAGTCATGGATCAGTGTGGAGAGGTACGTGAACCGCATTCTATGTGGATGGGCGTTGATACAAACATTTAGTATCCGATGTGGGGAAGCTGGCCTTAAAACCAAAGCGTTTCGAAAGGCATTAAATTGCTACTCCGAAACATTTGTTAACTGGAAATCGTAGAAAAAAGGAACACCCAGAACACCTCTGTAGTGACTGGTGTCTTTGCCTTCACGGCTGATAAATCAGAATACACATGTATGGCTTGGGTGACATATATACAAGCATGCTCAAGGTATATAGACAAGTGATACAATCAACGTGGCTTTAACTATAAAATAGTTTGATCTGCGTGTAGGAGTAGCAAACTATAACTACAAACGTAATGCCATTGCTTGTTTCAAGCGCAGGAAATCGCTAACTTTTACAATGCGTTTCACGCTGGGTGCTCGATAATAAAACAAAACAAGTGACGAAATAAAATATTTTGCAATCCAGTTTAGAGAACCCCTACCACAATTTGAATGAAAAAACTATGCTCATGATCGTGTACAAATATGGCGTTGTGCAAAAATAAAATCGGAAACCTATATTATGAAACGAAATTCATGCTGTTCATGTGTTATCGCTATAATAAACAGACAAGCATAAATTTGTCCTTCGTTTTAAAAAAAATATTGTAATATAACGAATACGTAACATTTAGTAAATGATGCACAATTTACCCAAATTTCAAGCGAATATCAGAGAGGACAATCGGCCAATAGCACTTACCGCGCTGTTTCGAAAGCCGCAGATAACCTTGGGATGAAACGATAAAATTTAAATACATAAAATAACGAGATATTAATTAATATTTGAAATTTTAAAAGAACTTAATCTTCTTCCAATATCTTACTACTAAACCGATGGAAAATTCGTTAGGTCAATTATCTTGTAAAGCTGTCCGATGTGAAGCGACTTTGCGAACCCGAACCATGAACTAGTAATTTTAATTTAAGATTTTCGTTGAATATATAACACAAACAGTGCTTAGGGCAAACAAAAAACGAAACGATCTCTATCAAATACATGGAGATTACTGATATACCAGATGAAAAAATCTATCCCCTGTCAGTGATTAAAAATTATTTAGAATGTTTACTATGCTTGCTAGATGGTTGGAAAAGTTTGCCGTACTGAGTCCACGCGCTATCTAGTAAGCAAAACGACGGCAAGAACGTTTTTCTTGGTAATGAAATATAAAAATGACTGCGTAAATTCGTTTTCCAATCATAACTAAAACGACCCAAATTCGAACCAAATGCCACCCGACAGAGGAACAGCATTTTCAACTTGGTATTTTCATCGCTTTTCCACTAAGTCAAAGGAAACTGATTTTTTTGGGCCGATACAGGTATTATAATCAAAAAGGTCAATTTATCCATGAGGTTGTCGTGGTTCGGTGTCAACGATACTTAAAACCACAAAGCCTTTTTATGTCATAATCCTTAAAGTATAATCTAGATTGTTGTCTTGATATAATAATATAATTCAGAAGTTTAAGTCGGTGATCGCGCGTTTTGTGAGCGGAAATCCGTCCGTGTTAAAACAAAAGGGGGCTTTTAGGGTCACGACAGGGTTTCCCCCCTCTAAACCCTTCGTCGACAGGGGAAGAGATACAGTAAGGATGGCTGGTTGGGACGCAGGTTAACCGACGGGAAATTAAGAAGCAAAGTTTGTTAGATGCGTAGGTGTGCAGATCACTCGAATACTTCGTTTACGGGTGGTCGTCAATGCGCCAGCCGGCTTCGGACTGATTCGGGCAGGAGCAGGAGAAGATGACATAATCGATGTTCGTGGAAAAATCGCGTCGTTCGGTTGGACAGTCAGTTCGGACGGATTGAGAATAGGAAGAGAATTGAAAAATAGTTCCTCGAAGAAAGCATATTCAGCCGATCAATTAAAACTGTTTCATGACGTCCATTCATGGATATTTTAAGCGTTTTATCAGAACGAGAAAGTACCAGAAAAGGACCATCATACGGTGGTTCAAGGGGACGACGGAGTCGATCACAACGGAGAAAAACATGGGTGCTTTTTTGCAGTTGTGGGTCGACCTGGGTGCCTGACTTCTGGGGTCTGGTTTATTTAGGTCGAAAAATCCAAACAAAACTTCGTAGCCTCTAAAGAACATCGAAGAAAAGCAGAGACGGCGCAGCTGTGCTTGGGTCAATAAGCTCACCTTGTTACCGGAAAGTTGCACCGTAGACCAATTCCGCCGAGCAGGAGTCGACGTCGGGTGTAAAATTCGGTTCATTACCGATCACCGAAGTTAAGCTACGTTGGGCCAGGTTGTACTTGCATGGGTGACCGGCTGGGAATACCTGGTGTTGTTGGCATCCTTTTAACTATTTGTCTCTTAACATCAACAACAACAACAACACCATAGCAACCACCAGCGCCATCACCAGCCTTCAACGTCGCCGCCACCGTAGTTTTCGTGTCGTAGTGCTTCCTTTCAAGTTGTTGCTGCTGCTGCCGCAACCGCTTTAGGGGTTGGTAAAATTGGACGCAAACCACCAACCAACCAACTTATACAGTTTCTAGTGGTATAACGTCGAACCAATGAATGAAACGATCTACACAAGTCAGCTAGTAGCGGAAACCCCTAAACGAGGGCAACAGGCCGACTTAATCCACATGAACCCTGCTAAACCGTGCGTCTGGTGCGTCGAACGTGCCGATCGGTTCCTTGGTGTGACGATTACCTTGGCCATCTCGGCAAAGTCGGCTATGAAACGTCGGTAAAAGTTCAGCATCCCGAGGAATTTTCGAAGCTGACGCTTTGTGCTGGGCTCCGGGTAGTCAGCAACCGCTGTTACCTTCGCTTTCAGTAGTCGAACCCCCAGATCATTTACCAAGTGACCCAGAAAACTTGCTTCGGTTCAAACAAAATCGAATTTCTCTGGGTTCATCACGAGCCTGTTGTTCATCCAAGCACCGAAGGACCACTTCCAAATGCTACAGGTGCTCTTCTTCGTTTTCGCTGCCTATTAGAATGTCGTCGATATAAGCACAACAGAAGTCGAAACCGCGGAGAATTGAGTCTATGAAGCGTTGAAAGGTCTGGGAAGCGTTACTGATCCCAAACGGCATCCGTAAGAATTCGAATGATCCAAATGGAGGGGTGATTGCCGCTTTCGGGATATCCTCAGAAGCGATCGGTATCTGGTGATACGCCCAGACAAGATCTATTGTGGAGAATATCTTCTTTCTATGTAGGAACCAGACACATTCGTGGATGTGCGGCAGAGGATAGCGGTCCGGCATTGTGACTGCGTTCAGGGGTCGATAGTCGCCACAAGGACGCCAATCCCCGGCTGTGGTACATGTGGAGCGGGGATGACAACTTGCTGTGGGCAGGGGGTGCGATTCCAGGCTCCATCATTCGTTCGAATTCCTTTTGCGCTATGCGTCTCTTTACTGGGTCGAGACGGCGATAAAGCTGAAAGGTGACGGGTTCGGTGGTCTTTATATGGTGGACTACGTTGTGTGGTGGCTTTTGTCGGGTTCAGTTTAAGTTTTGGAGATCAGGAAATTGTCCGATAAGGTCCTTGTAGGGAGAGGGGACAGGAATGTGAGTAAGTAATAATAAAATTCACAAGGTGATCGCACGTTTTGTGGGCGGAAATCGGTTCGTGTGTGTTAAAACAAAAGGGGGCTTTTAAGGTCACTACAAGGTATAATTTACTTTATCTTTATTTTCCGGAAAGAGAAACTTTCGATTTTCAATGTCTCAGGTTTATATAATTATGTGACAGACCATTATTTCTGCATACTGCGAGTATCATGTCGTTTTAAGGGGCTCTGAGTCTAGGTCTAGGATGCTGGTGTATGTTTTGGGATCCGCTACCCTTATTAATACAATATTCTCCTTATTTGTCCATATTGCCAGTTATCTCGGGTTTTCGAGAGAACACCTTTCATTTACCACTTTTTATGACATTAATGAAGCGCATGTGCAAGCAATAAATGTCACTCATGCTGTTGTTCATATTTCATGAACTTCCGTCATTTCTACACATAAAACCATTACTCATACCATTACCCTATAAATTTAATTGACTTATTCGACGGTCAGTTGATGGGCGCCTATTAATCGCATCGGACAGTGTTAAAACTGGTTTCCTACCTTGCGCAGAATAATAGCCAATGGTCGATTTTGTGTACCCTAGCACGCTATTATGATGACGATACACGATTTCCGCATGAAGACGCTTTTTTTAACCATTTTACCCTGTTTGACTTTTTCCGATCCGTCTATTTATGTCCACACGTTCTCGTTGGAATATTTGAACTTAGCTTTTTCATTGGTATTTACCTATTTTAATAGTATTGATTTATAGCTGATGTTTGGTTTGTCGTCAATCGAAGTTACGGCAATAAAAGGGTTTGTTTGTCCATAGAAACTGTATTAACGTACAAATTGGGCGGTTTCCTTGCATCTTAAAATGATAAATATTGTGGTATTTTATTATTAAACTATAAATATTGTCTGCTGCTCATACACTCGGCTATGCGTTTCCTGATTGTCCAATTCATTATTTATCTGATTGTATTGAATAGATAAAGGCTTTCTTATCTCCACGAGATTTTATTTAACAACAACTCAACCACAAAATCCTTGAGGATACCAACCCTACCCATACCATTTACGATTATTAATTTACCCCTTTACTTTGGTGATCCCATTGTTAATGATTTAACTCAATTTAAGTCAAATTTAAATTGAAGTTTAAATCCGTTTTAGTTATCAAAATGGCGAAACTTCCCTTAATGCAATATGCAAAATTAGACACGAGTATTGCTGTTTGCTTTCACTAATTAAAATTTAATTTTTGACGAACATTACATCAGGATGTATGAAATACAGGAGGTGTAGGTGATATCGAAAAAAAGCAACTTCTGTCGATATTCTTTTTGGCTGATTGAAACAATTAACTCACATCAGTTCAGTCAATAATTGAATTGGAAGATGAAGGAAATAACTTGATCGAACAACGTCTCACGATCGGCTGCTTATTACCTTCCACCTAAGTTACAAAGGAATCATGGATTTTGAATCGCTAATGACATTTTTGATCGATCTTACGAATATAAAAGGTGGTGGTGGTGGTGTAGTTGTGGCCCAAATCGAAATGATGCTAATGTCGGTGCAATGACGTGGTTTATTATTCGAAGAGGCCGAACGGGGGTAAAACCGCAACGAGGCGTCCGACTGACTGGAACAGTTTTCACGAGATACCCCTTAGGGTGTGTTTCCTGGGACTCTGTGTCGAAGTCGAATATGTCAATTTCATTTATAGGGCATTGATATGACTAATGGTATGTCTATCGAACCGCGGTCGGATAAAAGTACACGAGGCCCAAAAAACAGTGTTTCCATGAGAAAAGATTAAACGGGGTGACAAATCGAAATTGCGGCACAGAGTCAAGTACAGTGTAAATGCTAGCATTCTTATTTTCATCTTCGTTCAAATATTTTCGTTTTTGTTTTAACTTTGCAGGGATTTTGTGTCTTAAAAATAAGTTCGGGATTAGCCCCGGTGTAAATAACGAAAATGCGATTGCCTTGAACGTAGGAGATCAATCCGGCACTTAATAACCATAGTTTCGAAATATTGCAGCTACGTTTCCATGGAACCAGAAAGCTTGAAGTATTCAACCAATTGCGACGAATCCGTCTACTTTCTTGTAGAGCGCCATCGGTTACCGTGGCTTGGTCACGCTCTACGCTGTGAACAGGGCGCTCTCAAACGTTTTCCTTTCGATGTCAGGAAGGCTAGGTTTGTTCTGTCGAATCAGCGGTGAATTCTAAACAGGGATCACCACTGTTATAGTGGGTGGGAAACGCTTTGGTCGGCCGTATGTCTGCGGATTTGGTGCCACTGATCTCAGTCTGCTCAGTCCTTGCCTGCGATCGCAATTTGCTGACATCCAATAGCCGTTACGCATATGAACCTGCCTCATCTCTCGAAAATGAAATATCTGCACAGTATATAAAGCACCCATTCACATAACCCACTCCAATTTCCTGATATTTTATGCAAACGCTTCCACTACGCCAGCCAACTGTGAACCAGAATGTTTATTTTATAAAAAGGCACCGCGAAATGCATATATATTTATCATGGCCATAGACACGTATAACCTCTGTCACACACGTACACACGAATAAATAATCCATCGCGTCTGCTACGTTTTTCTTCTGGTTTCAGAGGAAATTCTCCGACTGGTGATCGGTGATGAGAATGTTTTCGATTTCTGCAAGAACACTGTTCGATAATTCGGAAATCGCCTAATCATAAAGAAAATGGATATCAATTAAAACTTTAAATATAATTTTTTTCTTCCGAATCGACTAGAAAGAAGGGATTATATGCTGACTGAATTGGCTCCTGAATCAGTCATTTGATTTGGCAAATTAGATTACTGGTACATGGGCTTCTAGAACCCAAGCAAAACACTGAATTAAGGGGTTGAAGCATTCTTACCGTGAGGGCGCCCATGTTTTCTTGCAGCTGATCCACTGTTGCTGCTCCGAGGATTACACTGGTAATATGCAGGGATTTCAGGCACCAGGCTATATAAAGTGAAATTAAAAATCTAGGTCCCACCAGCACCGAATAGCCCTTTAAAACCGTGTAAATCCAAACCAACATGAAGCTTCTTAAGAGGACTGAAAAGAGGTGGTTAAGGGTATCTTCTTGCATAGACCAGGCCATTTGCCTCCTTAAAATTATGTCTTCAATCAGCCCAGCGATAGGCAAGTATTCTTCAAGTGAGAAAATCAGCAGTCAGAGACAATTTAATGCGTTCCAAGAACACAAAAAGGGTTTCCCATTAAAATGACATATAATCCTCCGATTTCCTCTATGCGTTGACTGATTTTTCAAAGAAAACGGTCTTTATATTGTCCCTTGGTGCATTATGTGGACTGCCAATCAAACAGGAGCGTTAAGGAATGGCCTAATGGAGTTGTGAGGCAGAAATTTGTCTGTAAGATGTGCGTGTGTTGTTATTTCAGTCTGGAGGATTGTCGGAACGCATATTGTTCGCCTATTGTACGAATTCGACGGCGTTTTCCTAAATACGAGTGCCCATAATTACAAAAAAATCGATTTAAAATGGGTAAAAACTTCATTAAATTATGGATTCTATTGCGATGACCGAACATACTGGTGGCGATTTTTGAACACATAATAAGGTTCACACTTTTTTACTAAAGCGAATTGATGATCTTCGCTTATTGCCACATTACCGTCATGACGTCAAAGGCGGTTGGTTACATAGCTGCGCTTCCACGTATATGCACTTCGCTGTCATTGGGGAACAGTAAATTTCTATTTTTCTTGGGAGGCTACATTGTTCAATTCCAGGGTAACCACTGTTTCAATTCTAATACGCGTTACAAAACAGACAATTGCCACCGACGGTTCCAAGGGATCTCCTCGCCCACCGTGGTGTCGCCGATGTTGGATGCACAGAGCTACTCAGAATCGCAGTTCGACTGTCAGGTGGACGAGACCAAAGACCGAGATATTACGACGAGAGGGATATCACAGACCCAACGGTCAGAGGGACTACTCCGTCAAGGTGGAAGAGATTGACCTAGGCGTGTTGATTATCGTTCAGAATAATGTGTGGCAGCCGAAAACCTTGTGAGCAGGAAGTTGAACCTCTATCCTGGCAAGATATTAATCTGGGTAGCAGGCGTCGCCGTGGTCAGGGTCAATGTTGAAGGAAACCATCAAGGGGTGAGCGAGGAAGTAAAATTGGTTTGACTGTTTCAAGCGGTACTGGTAAATCTCTCAAGGGGTCTCGTCAAGGTAAGGTTGAAACCGGGATTTACAGTGCTTCGAAGAGGTAGGAGTATATTTAACGCTGTCCACGTCAGACCCCATGAGCCTGGGACACCACATGCGACCTCAATGTCCGTGGTATTTTACGTCGTGGAGGGTTCACAAAAACAATTTTCCAACAACAACAACCTCATACGTTTAGGCGGTTATCGCTATCCGACAGTTGATATTTAAGAGCCCAGTCCACAAAATGCGTGATGATATAAAAGTGCGCATTTACCAATTGACAACTGAGGTACGGATATTCCAAGGCGGTTGGCAAGTTTTGACAGTTGGGAGACTTGGTTTTGTTGTTCACGGCCTTCTTTGCTGCGAATCTGGTCACGCAGTGATTTCTGGTCCTTAAGTAACAATAATAACTCATTCATATGCATTCTGGCTTACTCTGTTTCGGGCATTGTTTCCAAGCGGATAAATTGGCTTCATGGGTGTTTCAATGACGTTTCTTTGTAATAGTGTACGTGTTACAGCGTCCCCGGTGTAACCAGGAGAGGCGGCAGTTACCGCTACATCACCCCACACTCTATCTCTCCAGGGGCCATGTGTGGAACTCAGACCGGATGATGCAGCTTCTTCTACGGTGGCCCTACGACACAAACAAAGGACTCACCCGTAAGGCAGCTCGGGAGAACTCGGGCACCCTGTCTTCGTATTTGCCTGAGAGAATTCCTTGAGCCAGCGGTGACCCCGAGACTACTCCGAGACCTTGAAACGGTTGTGGTAAGATATTTGTCGCGACCTTCAGTTATTAATAGAATTCAAAATTCTAGCGCGAGCAGTGTATGGGTAGATACTAGGGCATTTGTTGGACCACCCAAAGGTGATTAGAATTCCGGTGGAATTTTGATGGTCGCATGAGGGGTTAAGATCCCAGTATCACCTTTGCCGCTTCTTCAGTGCCAATTCCCAAAAACGGTCAATATTTATATTCGCCTCCTTTCTTCGGTATTTTCGTACGAAATTGACTGATTAAATTAGCTTAAAGAATATTCTGACTTCGTAGGCACATATCGAAAGGCTACCTGGGGGGTGAGAGAAGAGATAATTAAATTGGACGCTGGCATTTCTAAATCTGACGCACTTTAGATTGTAGATAGTTTAAAAGCTCCCTTTTTATTTTAACGAATGCACGAACCGATTTTGCTCGATAACGCGCGACCGCCCCCGGTCGTCAGAGCCTCTTTGGCAATCCTCGAGTTAGGCGACCACGCCGACCGCATTTTGCCGCTCACCCTGACCATCCAGCAGTTCTGGTTTTATCAGACGTTCGGGTTCAGCATTAAGCGCCGCCGTTCTCCATGTTCGTAGATTCCAGGCAGTGAGTGAGGCTTTCAATCCACCTGGAAAGTCCGCACACAGCCGCATCCTGCTTGTGAAGGACGTTAATCGCGGCCAACGATTCCTGGTTGGTTCCGGCGCTGACGTGAGGGTCACCCCCCCCATCCCATCCCGACCGTTTACACCCTGATACAAGTTTCTTCCTGCAGGCTGACAATCGAAGTAACATCCAAACTTTCGGAAAGCGTGCGCTTCGTCACGACCTTGGACTGGGGCGCATTTTCCGTCTCATATTTATCGTGGCTGATGTCCCCCATGCAGTCCTAGGTGCGAACGTCCTTTTCACGGTTGACCTATCTGTCAGCGTCCGGCGGATGAAACTCTTTTACGTCTCAACGATGCAGCAGATACACAGCAACCACCTCGATCGGCCACCTCACTCGCATTTCCTCTTCCTGCCTTTTCTATCAATTTGCCGATCGCCAAAACTTAAATCAAACCCGACAGAAGTCCATCATATAAAGACCACCACTAGTCCGCGTCATCGCAGTCTCCACCCAGTCAAAATCCGCATAATCCAAAAGGAATTCAAACTAATGATGGAGCTTGGAGTCGTAAGTTCGTCCGACAACAAATGGTCATCCCGTTTCACGTGGTTAAGAAACCCATGCCCAAGGATTGGAGTCCTTTGGGTGACTATCGAGTCCTGAACGCGGTCAAGGTTCTTGGCCGCTATCTACTGTCCCAAATCCACGATTTTTTCTCGTTCCTACATTGAAAGAAGGTCTTTTCTATTATCGATCTGGTGCGAGAATTTCACCAGATACGGATCGCCTTCGAGGACATCCCAAAAACGGAATTTACAACACCGTTCAGATCCTTCGAATTCTTACAGATGCCGTTTGGGCTCTGGATGCTTCACAAAAATTCAAACGCTTCATCGGCTTCATTCTTCGCGGTATTGACTTCTGTTGTGCTTACATCGAAGAAATTTCCATAGCTAGCGAAAACGAAGAAGAGCTCCGGCCAGATTTGTGATATAATCGTTTTCCTGAAAGTGATTTCAAGGGGAAGTCCGCCTGTTGACGCAGTCATGCCTTCGGTGTCAACAGATAAACGTTAATCGTCACTTCAAGGCGCCGATCGGCACGTTCGTCGCACCCGACGCACGATTTAGTAACTTTCATATGGACTTAGTGGGCCAATTGCCGTCATCTCGGGATTTTCGCTACTTGCTGATCTGCGTAAATTGTTTCAACCGTTGGTTCGAGGCGATATCAATAGCGGACATCGGTGCAGAAACTGTAGTTCTCACCTTCATGTAGAACTGGTGTGTACTCTTCGGATCTCCGCGTCGTTTGACAACCGATCCGCCCGAGAGGCACCATTCGAATCAGCTCTTTTCCAGAAGATGTGCGAATTTCTTTGATGCGAGGGGATCCGCACGACGTCTTACCATCCAGTAAGACGCCACACAGCACTGAAATTCTCCCTTATGGCTCAAGATGACCTAGAATATTGGGGGGACGATTTTTCTCTCGACCTGCTCGGAATTTGTGCGAATTTTAAACCCGATGCTGACTCTTACCCTGCGGAATTGGTCTACGGGGCAACTCTCTGATTACTGTGTGAGCTTGTTGGCCCAATAACAGCTGACCCGTCTCGGTCTCTCTCCTATTTTCTGCAGAGACTGTGAAGGTTTGCCAGGAGCGGGCGGCCTAAAAATACCAGACCCCAGAAGTCAAACTCCCAGGTCAACCTACAGCTGCGCAAAATAACCCAAGTATTTTCTCCGTTGTCATCAAGTCCATCGCCTCCTTGAACCACCATATGATTGTGATTTTCCAGTAGTTTCCCGTTCTACCAAAACCTTTAAAATATCCATTACTTGACGCCATGATATGTTTCAATTGATCGACTCAAGACAGGAATTTTCGAGGAACATTTGCTCACAATGTTCCAAACCCCCATCCGTCCGCACTGACTGGCCAACCGAAAGACGCGTTTTCTCCACGCAAATCTGTTGTATCATCTCCTCAAGCCCCTGCCCTAAGCACTCCCGAACCACCGACGCCTGATGCATTGAAGACCACCCGTACGCGAAGCGGTCGGGCTATCCGTACGCCAAAGCATCTGACGAGCTTTCCCCCTTTAGTCTACCGTCGGTCGAACTTCGTCCCCACAGGCCATTCTTATTGTAATCTCTTCCCCTCTCGACAAAGAGTTTAGAGGGGGAGCCCTGTGCTGACCTTAAAAACTCCCTTTTGTTTTAACGAATGCACGAACCGATTTCGCTCGGAAACGCGCGACCGCCATTACAGCTCTGTGAAATTTGATTCTTTTTTTTAAAAAAAGATCCATGCCGATTCTATTCGGTTTAGTGGTTTTAAGTATCTTTGAACCGATGCAAAAATAAGATTATCAATTTTAAAAGTAATACTGTCGGTTTGAGAAACCTGAGATTGCGCGCAACATGGGTGACTGAAAATTGAAATACACCCACCGGATTTCGTCTAGGATTAAATTAATCGTTTTTCGCCCATTTCAGCGACGACAATGTTTTATTTATTTTTTTCAGGAACAACACCACCAAGAAAGGATATAATCCCACTTGTACTACTACTACTACTACCCCTGGGTCATCGAAAATGGAAATACATCAAAGTCAAGAAGAGATAATGTATTGCTAACAAATAGTTGCCTTGTTATCTGTGCATAATACCACAATTCTCGCAGTCGCTATATTGCAAATACATCACTTCCAGCTCTTGCCTCCTTTAATGTGCGTTCAATTCTCAACAAAGGTGATGATTTTCACTCTCTGCTACCAACTGCTCTGTTTAAACCTGTCGGCGTGGTCTGTCTACAAGAAACCTTTCTTCGGAACATCAATCTGGATCACATATTTATGCCAGAGAATTTCGTATGCTTTCGTCAGGACAGAATGCGCGGCGTTAAATCCAAAGGGGGTGGTGTCGCGAGTTGCATCAATCTCAGCTGGTCGAAATCGAACAAAAAGGTTTTCTGCTATGCTGCTAGTGCTATTGAATGTGTTGGGGTTACGTGCCATCCAAGGTCTCTTCAAAACTGTAAGTCTGTGACTGTCTTTAACTTGTATATCCCTTCCATCCCCTCTTTTCAAGTTTATCTATATGTAAATCTCTTCGACCAATGCGAAGGCTATACCGTTCAATACCCACAAGAACGGCGGCATATCGCAATTCGGTCATTCATTATTTGTCTCAAGTTTGTTAGTTTCATCGGAGCAGGTGAAACAGGAACTAAGCAGACAATTTTCACATCTGATAACTTGTTATACTGCTTTTTAAACTGCTGAAAGTTTTGGTCCTCGTGACCTCAATAAAGCCACTACAATTATTATCATTATTATTATTTGCTGTGCACTTTGTTTCCCATGACCTCGATGAAGAAAGGAGATGTCGTAAAATGTGTTTAGTTTCAATATTATCAGATTATAGCGGCCAATTAAAATCCCTGCACCAATCCTTCGAAAGTTTAAAATGTCCAAGAGATAATTATGTTTTATGATTGGGTTTTGAAACCGAATTAATTTTCTTCGTAATATTTAAAGGCCGCTCACTCACCAAGTTTTGAACACAATTCCGGGAGGTCATATTCGTGAAAATCGCGCTGAAAGAGGTTGAACTCGAGCGCTTCCATCGAGGGCGGGATGAGATGAAACAGTCTGGCCACGGTGTGAGCCTCCTTAGGGCAAAACAAAACAGGTTCACGTCAACGAAAATCGTATTTCAAGTTCGGGGTTCTTTTTAAAATTAAGTACCCAAGTTGAATTGAAAATCAGCATTTTTATCGGTATACATTTGAAATGCCTACCGTTGTTTCATTATTATGATATATTGCAAAGTAACTCGATATATGGGCCACACTCAACCGGCATCTGGAACTCAATGGAGTGGCATGTGGCGGTGGCCACACCCCGATAAACCGATTCACGGGTGGGTAAAAAAGGTCCGCCTAGCTTGAACGACCAGGTCTTGGTAAATACGTGCTCAACAGACCCAACGAAATGGGCGGCGGAGATCCATTCCAGAATCCAACGGCAAGGAAGGCGGTTCTTTTCTACAACCCATATCCCGCTGCCGGGGGCCCCACCTGTTTCACATCTCCAAGACTCTTTACTGCAAACGTCTTTCTTCATGAATCACGCATACTAATTAAATGAAAAAAACCTAGAATTTAAATTTCGTCAGCGATTTCAAACACCCCGTGGGCGAGTACTGATTTCGCTTTTGGACCTATGATCAAATTTGCACCGCAGCCTATCGGTGGATGGGCTGGAGATGACGAACCAGCCGCTATTTAGCGAATTTTCGTTTCCAAAGAGGAAGGAGGTGGCGGGAGCCTGTAATATGTTTGCCACAAACTCGCCCACACCCTCTTGCAATGAGACCTTGCGACTGACCATGATGTCATCTGGTGTCCAATTCGAAGTACCCCAGTAGAAGGCCCAGCCTTGGTTGACGACAAAGGTGCAGGCGCGGACAATCTCCTCGATCGAGCATCCGCGTTCGGGATCACGGCAGATCAACAGCACGTCCACGTATTCCAGTTGCAGTCGTTCCAGTGAGCCCAAGAGACCTTAGTAAAAGGCGATATAATGAAATCGTAATTATATAACCACTGCGGTATGTGCAACGGTAACATCGAATGTCTTTGATATCAAAGCTTTAATAAATCCTACAATTTCGATGAGATGTAATCTAACACACCTTAATTGAAAAAGACAATACGTTCTTGTCCTAAATTAATACTTGACGGCCAGAATAGGGAAATCAAATCTATAAACCTAATTTGTTTCTTAGTAGTAGTATTAGTAGATGTATAAGTAGTAGTAGTGGTGGTTGTTGTTGTAGCAGTTGTTGTTGTTGTAGTAGTAGTTGTTGTTGTTTTTGTTGTACTAGGAGTCGTGGCTTTTTACATATGTCAAAGGCGCTCGAAATACGCATGGCATTGTGATGGTGCTTGCCAAAATATATTTTTCAAAACATTTTATTCGTATTTCAGGTAATAATCGGTCATTATTGTTCTTTAATCTTTTCGATTTATAACGGATTTTCGCTATTTTAAACAACGAAAAACGCAAAACAAATCCCCCGTACTTTAGTTACTTTTCTTGGACTAAGGCAAAATTTGATTTTTTTTGTAGACGATGGAAGACGTCAATCCCGACTGAAGGGAATTCTTTCATCCACCTCTAATCCACATTTAGCATATTTTAATGCTCAACATTTTGGACTCGTGGACTTTATTGATGGAATTGCATCACATTACTACTCGTTTATACTACCGTCGTTACAAAAGTCGGAGGCTTTCTGTTTTTTCTTAATGTTCATTACAGTCTGTCAAACTTTACTCCTAGCTACATAGTTGAATGATTGACAGGTTTAACTAACGTCACATTAACGAATCCTCATCATCCTGAAATCGGTGTTTTAACCATTTTCTGATAACGGGTACGATATAACATCTTTATATTCGTTTAAGTGTTCTCTTAATTTGTTTACAGATAAACATGATTCGGAAGTGCGATTTCTTTTTTTTCTATACCACCGCCTCCTTGCAATTCGAACTTTATTAAAATTTAGCGCTTTCTTTCAATGCAATCAAATTCTCTTCCCCCCATGAATGTCGTTCGGTTGCTTGACTAAAGAGAAGGTGAGTTCAAAGTAGCGACAGCTTCGGGCCGTCGAACGTAGCCGTTAAATTGGTATTTTAGAACGTCCTTGAAAAAAACCCGAAAATTTACCTTCAATAATCCGCTTTCTTGATAAGCATTGTTCAGTTGGGGCACTTAAAGACAAAAAGTAAAATAAATAATCCATTTTTTTCTCCAAATAATTATTTTCCCTCCGGACCACCCATAGGCAGGCGAAACAGAAGTGCTGCTCATTCTCGCACAATTCGCCCGAAGTCAAACTCCCGATATAGCTCAATACGGACACACACCCCACCACACGCCCGCTTGTTCCTGTAGTATAATTAAATCTATTTTGTCTGCTGATACCACACAGATTCCACCTGGTTACCATGAGGATGGCGTTATTCAACCCTTCATATGGATTGTACCTGCACACGTGTGGATAGAGCTGTTAGAACGTGTATCCTAAATATCATAAGGAGGCTGCATTTCAGCATGCAGTGATTGGTCAACTGGGGTTGTAGCCACGGTGGATGGCACAAAAACAAAGCCCTTCTCCAATCAAACTCCGTGGTATTCGCGGTTCAGACGCCCTCTAATTCTACAGGGCCTCTGTTGACGGAAACGGGCACGTGTCACTGCTTTTTTGCCAACAGATTCCTTTGATGGTGCATTAGGGTTTCTTCCAGATCATTTTCTACTCGATTGGGTCAATTGGTTTAAAACGAGATATAACTTACCTACCGTATCGCAATAATTTTGTGCAGACGATGTAGCTGGACCGCCTAGAAAACATTAAAAGTAACGCTTTTTATTCAGGTTACTATGCGTTTTTCTACAACTCTATGCCTCTATTTTGCTAGATAATACAACACGACCAAACATTGTTACAGCGCCGTACTTCGAGGGGAAAAACACAAAAGCCAGCAAAAAACACAAAAGCCAGCCTGGCTGGACACGCAGAACAGATAATGCGTCCCTCGTCAGACTAAGGCAACCTCGTGTCAATTTGTGTCCAAAAATAATATTACCACGCCACTTTTTCAATCAATCAATGTGAAATTGTTAATTCTCTATTTGGGTGGTACAGTGCTTGTGATTGATGAGGATATGTGGCCTCTCAGTGGATGTAAGTAGGCGTTTCCCTAATTAAAATTATCGCAATTATACCTTATTATGCATGTTAATCAAAATATCAAAATTCAGTGAAATTCCCCCACAATTCCTCTGCAGTTTTCATTTCGTTCTCGAACTCATTGAAAAAATATGACAAAATGGGGGATCAAGGGATGAGGATTAATGGGATTGATAAGTTCAAACCCGCTGTCAACATTGCACGAACCATTTGTGTCCCATCCAAAACCACGAGTAACTCAAAGTAGTCTAATTTTTAATGACACTAAATAACCGTACACAGGAAAAAAAAGGTTTTATTCCTGATTCGTCTTGCCACTGGTGTTCTCATAATTAAACTTCAGACAAGCTCTAAGTGCATCATTAAATAGTAGCTGCGAAGAAATCATTTTCTTTAGATGTCTACGATTGCATTTATAAGCCCACCTATCCAAACGTGATCTTCCTGATCTTTCTAGATGAGTGGTTCGTTTTATTATAATTAAAAAGGGTTGTTAGTATCACCCAATCGATTTTGACGCAATTTTCGGAATGCGTATGCTAATTCATCATATTCTAAAGTATTGCTCGCGGTGGCATTCAATATTAAATCCTTAAATAAGGCATTCTTACAGAAAAATAAAGTTATAATTTTTATGCTTCTTAATCAAAGTGAGCTCTCAAAGACTCTGGAACAGTAAAAAACCTTTTTTTATCGACAGCGTCGTAAAAATGGTTCAACGCCAATATTCAGGGAATAAAATTTTATTTCAGTGGGGCTGGTGGACGCTTTTCATGGGACAATTAATAAAGGTGTTCCACGTTTGGATTGCATACTTCTAAAAGCAAAATGCCATCGCAGAAACCGTACAAATGCGCCACGGTCTAATGTGCGTGTTTGGCAGGGATGTCAACATGGGCATCATAGGCTACTCAGACCCGCGGATTTTATTACTAGCCCAATTGCCCACTAGCCCAATTGCTCAGTTCGGCGAGAAACAACACAGTCGACCAGGTATGAGGGGTAGAATATGAAGCGCCTTGACAAAAATTAAAATAGGGTCCATCAACCTACCCCACAATAATATATGACCTTTGTTCAGAAGAAATCATTCCTTTTTATGTTAATCAGGCTTTTATCGTTGCATTGGAACATGCCGGGACATATTTATTAGAGCTGTCGCATTGCCGCATGTGAGTTTGGATGTTTAAATTAGTAATTGGTCAGCTGAATTTCCTTTCCTCAGTAAACAGGTGTAGCAATAATAATAGTCATCCAGAAGCCCCATTTCCGCCAGAATTTTACTGTTGAGCATTAGAAAAGAGCAGCAACACTGTTTCCCATTATTTACGCTACAGAAAAACGTAATCGTGCTGCGATTGGATACAGAAGCCCAATTGGAATTAAATAAACAGCAAATGTGGTCCCTAATGGACATCTATGAACATATTTCAACTTATAATCAGCTCTAATTGAATACTGTACCCAAAATAACTTTTTCAAAGCCCCGATTATGTCTTTTCGCGAGTTTCCTACGTTTGGCCAATTCGATCGAGTTATTTCACATTGGTTCAACTTTATCCTGGAACTTGGAGTCGCACTGTCGGAGAATTGGAAGACTGCGGAAATAATTCGTAAAGTTGAGAAGAAAAAGAAGACAGTCGAAGGAATAAATATGGGCGGACCATTTCATCACTGTCCAGTGGCTGTTAAGACATATTCGATGTATAGTCACATTCTCCAGTTTCCGTGTTGTACATATTGTACATATTAATAATACAATTGTTGATCCCATTTGCCTAAATAGAGTGATAAATTGACAAGCGAAGCTCATAATCAATTCATCGTGAACAAAATTAAACCCAACTTAGACCTCAATGATGGATTGTTGTACACAAGCATATTCCCACATAAACACGTGGTTTCTTATTCTGGGACATTTAATGCGGCACCCGAATTCCCATTCTATTCAATTTGTCGATGTGCTGAGAGTGTCATTGCGCAGAGGATCGTGGAAATGCGAGTTTCTGCGATCATTTTTAGATAGTCAACCAGGGATTTCATCAAAATGTGCAGTTCGTTCTGGTTTTTGTTAATTAAACAATAAAATTATATTCATTTAATATAAAAATGTATGTTAGAAAATTTGCCTGCTAAGAAAAATAGAGATATTTGCTTCTTGTGTCTAGGAACCAACGTAACTCGAACATCTGTTCGTAAAACGCGTGATATCTTATTGATGCCCCTAATATAAACAAGCACGTGTATAGTTTTTGTTTTAATCGTCAATTTAAGTAGACAACGTAAGCAATGCGAACACGTGGCGCAGCTAGAATCTTAATTGCGGATGGCTGTTGTAATAACCTTTACAGATGGGCCGCACAAGATGGAACCAGTAACTATGGTATTCGGAATATTGTGAATCGTTTTTTTAAAAAGTGGACATTTATATTTTCTCTCTCATCTTGACAAGCTGCATTTTCATCCATAAGTTGATAGAAATGCTTGTCAAATTCCCATCCTCGTGAATACCCGCAAATACATCGATGTTCCATTTGTGTTTAAAGGGATCCTGGAGACTGACACAGCATACACCCTGAGAGTCCTTTCCGTTTCCTGACGATACGGAAGAAACAATGTATCGCCCTCAAACGCCTGTCCCCAATTCTATCTATGGTCACCACTTATCTATTATCCATTTTATGGTATTTGGAGAATAGGGGGCGGAAATGGTCGGCTTTATGAAGCAGTTCCATTGGAAATCCAATGGCATAACAAACTTGAAAAGATCTAATTATCTAGAATTACTATAAAATTCTGACGCCTTAGGTGAATGCAACAACGAGATTTGCGTTTTCCGTTTACATTATATTGAGAACGTGAAAATTCAATAGACCACTACAATTTAACTTAAACACAATTGAAAGACTCGTTTTTTTGCCGCACTAAAAATGCTAATCTTCCCTAAAATTAATCACTCGAGCACAGCCTGGGAAGAGCTTGATTTATATTTAGTTTTTCGGTTCCAACATTGTTTTTCATTAACGGAAGAGTGCTATTCCCCGGCATCCTTATTTATGCGAAGTGACTCTTCTCCATAAGGGAAATTGATTGTCATTGGTCTGGGTTTTATTTTACGCAATCGTTTTAATCCTTGAATTCTATTAAGATATCCATAAAATCAAGGATCCCTCTGTGCGATGATAGCTAACTGTCGTCTAAATTATGGGAATCATTCAATCTGTTTACATTGAGCATGTACGAATTTATTCGCATAACTGCCCAGGTCTATCGAGTCTGTTTATTCCCATGAAAATGGCCAAATTTAACAGCTCGGTGACTCATAACCTCTCCATATTGGTTAGGCTAGATTGATCTCAACCTTTTATCGTAGGTTTAATCTCCTCCCCTTTACGGGTTTCTCTTCTTGAATCCACAGTAATTACTAGAAAGCGGATCTCCTTGCTTCATGAACGCTATTTCGCCAACCATTTCAGCGGTATCGTAAGTGCTTGCATAAAATAGCAATTCAATACGAAAAAACGGATAAAATGTTCCTTCGATTTTGCAGACTCGAGAAACGATTCAGGAATAAACGAATCTGCGCGTCCAGTAAGCTATCGCTTCGTGAGGGTTAGTACGGTGAGCCTGTTTAAACCCCAGTTAAAATTAATTCCACTTCTGCAAGACCGTTTAAACGATGAAGGATTCATTTAAAAACAATGCAATTTGGGCACATTTTCATACCTTATCCAATCTATTGGTGTGTCATGTACAGGGTGGGGCAAAATTGATCTGACACATTTAAAATAAATAAATAAAAGCATATTCGAATAAATAATGATTTTGTTATGTTCCAAATGTTCGCTATCGATCTATTGTGCAATTAAATGATACCATATGTCCATAAATGGGTGCCATTCCACGTGAAATGCACTGTGTCGAGTTAAGGACTACTTGGGCGTGCCTCTGTGGCACAGTGTGTGGACATTAACGGCAAATAATCGAGTGATAAAATTAAAAATAAATAAAAAATTTTAAATTTTGAAAATAAAAATAATGCTCCCTTACTCTAATTTGTCTTTTTTATTAAACATATCAACAATTTTGCCCCTCCCTATTTATGGTAAACCCCATCGCATCGCCTACCTCCATCCCTGGCTTTTGAGGATTTTTCCCAACGTCCGCTCAGCCCTGCAACGAACAACAAAACAGCAGCATTAAATCAGGAAGATACCATCAGCATGGAGTAATGAACGCACTGCCAATACCGCCATGCAGACAGCCACACACCCCCAGACAAGTCCCCGACCTACCTGCTGTCGGAGTAGAATTCGCCCGTGTCGAAAAAGTTGACACCACTGTTGTATGCGTGACTGGTGATTTTTTCGGCCATCTACAAAAAAAGGGTCCGAGGTTGTCCAAGTGTCTTATTTTTGTTACTGGCGAGAAAACGATTATGCCCACAGCCTTCTGGGCGCATAATAAATTGTTGGCAACAGACAATTGAGACAATGGCTCTTGGAACCAGTATTTACATCCGTGTTGCCATGGGATTCTCATGAGAGGTGCCTGTACAAGTGTATTAAAAGCGAGCATACCACTAACCTCATTGTAAATGTGGTGAAGCTTTTTGTTAAACCTATACATTACGGTTTTTCTTAAACTGTTTAGAAAGGACTACCACACGCTCGGAATATCCTAATGGGTGGTAGGATAAAATCAGTCAAACTGTTTCCCTCAATCCTCCATCAACATGCTACTCTCTCCGTTTGTCAATCATCAGCGTCTAATCTCCGCTTAGATCCTGCTTTTCCTCCCAACTTCAATGGTTTCTCTTTCTTAACTTTATGATCGTACACAATGTGTCAGAGTCTACCCAGTCTCTAGGCGACTTATGATAATTTAGCATTGATATTAACTAAGCCTGTTGATTTTCCTGCTTGTTTGAACCATAATTGCTTAATCTTACGTCCACCGTCTTCTGCCTTGTCACAGAAGACGCTTCCTAAACCCCACCACGTCTTCAGCGGGATCCCTCTTTTGCACCATTCGCGACAAAGGAAAGGTCGTGAAGGTTTTGTAAACAAACAAATTTCTTTAAATTGTGATTTAAATACACTTCAAAATATAATTGGGATTAATCATAGGTTTTAAGTAACGTAACTCGGGATTGTTGTATTCCAGCTGAGTAGCATTTAGTCATTCATGGTCCCACTGATATCTGTGTACATGTTGCAGACGAAATTTCGTAAACCATCTCTTTGGCACTCATACAGTGCACCACCTCCTAATTGAACCGTCTGTCACCCAGTTCAACCGTTCTAACTGACAAAGGTAACTGACTAATTTACTTTACCTACTAAAACCCGTTAGGTGGGGGGTCCTGACATAATTCAGACAAAAGACCAGCCACGACTGCTCGCGGTATCAAAATGACTGAATCTTCCCTTAGACCAAGTGCATTGTTCTACTCTACCGAGGTGTATTTGCTCGAGCATTGAAAAGCCCGCGTCAAAATGTATGGCGTTAATCAGCGAACTGACCTCATCGGAAATTTGTCCTCCGAATGTCACTGCGGTTCCTGGGACAAAGAGGGAATGGACAAAGAAGCGTGAATTGAAATCCTTTACTTGACAGCCGAAAGGGAGAACGGTCTCGCTGTACTTTAAATTTCGCCTTAAAGGGCGTTTGACTATCTCTGGAAGTCATGTTGGTACCCTTTTGAACAACTGTTTCATAAATAACACTTACCAAGTCCAAGGCATGATATCTTTAGGCCTGTATTCCCGAGTTTTCTACAATATTGTAAACACATCTTGAAATGTCACTAAAGGCCGTTGTTGGTGTGCTGGCATTCAAATTGATGGAGTAAATGAGTAGTACAGCCATATTTCACCTTACGCACGCCCAACTGTAAATCTAGCATAATGAACATGTAATTTGATAGAAATATGAGTTAGCAAAGCCATGTGGGTTTAACAGATTTAATCTATGACACGCACCCCTTAATTCGGCATCTGCCCACTAATGACTTGCTAATTGACAACCGGAAAAATGCAGAAGTGAATATTTTTTACAGCATTTGTAAAATACCCTAAATCTAGCATCGGCAGTTCCCCCAGGTCTCCACCTGAGAAAAAATGGTGAGAAAGAGCCAACCTCTTGGACCCATTCATCGTGGAGTAACGATTGGGCAAACCATAAATGATAGATGGGTCATTCCTCGAATTGAATCTATCCCCTTTTCTCGGTCGGGCGTGAAATTTTCCTCGTTTGGATTGTTTTATGGCACCTTTAACCCCACCCTCACCCCAGCCATCATTCAAAGTGTTGGTCATCGATCCCCTAGTCGTTATAGCCGAGGTTAGCATAGTATAGTTAAATGATTTCAATCACGTGATCATTTCGGCGAAAGTATGACCTGGATAAAACTAATGTGTATGGAAGGGGCCTTGGTTCGTGGAAATGGCGTCAATTAACACAATTTGGGTGTCCGCGCAGCAAAATCTCTAGCGGGGTTCGAAAAACTTTTCAAACACTACGGTTCTCTCTGGAGAAACCAGCAACCTACCTATACTGCATGTTGTGGAAACCTTTTGACTTTTCCTGGCGAAGTAGTAGGAGGCGGACAGACAAATGACTCCGAGGAAAACAATATTTTATGTGTTTGTGTGTGTGGCGGATGGGGCTGGCATGTATACGCCAATCAGTGTTATTCTGCCTCAATGCACCAGTCACTGCTACCAGCCAATAGTATTGCGACTATTCGATAATCAGCTTCTCGCACGCCGGTTGGCCAGCCAGTGCATTTGGGTGATTGGTCTGGTTGGCTTGATGTCGACGGTGGTTCGTGAAAATGTAGAAATAGCCCAATTTTCCTTATTCTTTCAATTGTAATGACACCTAATGGATAACGCGCAGCGAAGCCTCGCAAATGCTATGCCTCGCTGGCCGAATCACCCCTACCCAGTCCCTGTGAAAAATATGTATTTTATTGTCAACAATATTTAAAATTAAATAATCTCAGTGAAAGGGTGTAATGAAATTCGGCGAGAATTGCTTGTTCCGAGGCACTTGTTTACGGATATAAGTTGATTCGGACAGAACACGTATTGGGCTGTCGTTTTTTTATTAAAAGTGTATTGTTCGATCAACTTCTACAATGACTAAATTTGAAAAGAATTCCTGTGTATATTGGTAGGGAGCATAAAAAAGAGATAACCCTGGCTGTTCACTCTTTCTAACTGTCATTATTTGATAAACCTGCGGCGTTATTTATTGCTTCCGCTATAATTCCTTTACGTGGCGCCATCATTTCCATACCCATTTTACGACCGGCACCAATTTGGATGTGGCTCTATTTTTCGTCGCCTTAAATACCACCCAGCGTTGAAGTTCGTGGTCTACGGGACCGAAAAATTCTTATTTATTCATTATTATTATTGCACACAATTAAACATTTGGGAAACACGTGCAAGATAAAAGACGCCTCGGGCAAATCGATTCACCGGTAATTTTATTCATCGATTTTATTCATCGGCAAACAAAACAAAACCACTAGGCCCTGCCACCGACACGAGAATTTCGTTTCCTAACAGCTCCCTGGGCCCCCCCGATTTCTGCGTGTTCCATCTTTGCAGCCTTCCCCTGCTTATTCTTCTTCTTCTTCCCCTCCGCCTTCCACCAGACCTCCTTGCCGGAGAGCCCCGGGATGGGCGCACGGACGGCCATCTGGGGACGACGACGACGACGACTACCACCGACGCCGCCGTCGCAAACTTCGCCGAGCCACTGCATCAGACGTCGCAGGATGAAGACGTTGGCCGCGAGGAAGAGCAGGGAGGCCGTCCACAGCGCCAGCCACAGACCCCGCCCCCAGAAGGCGCCGCCCCGCATCTCGTGAAGGTAGGCCAGCGCCAGCCAGACACCCTGCGCGGCGAACCAGAGGCCACCAAGCCCGACGAAGCGTCGCGCCACGCCCGCAGGTAGCCCCGTCAACGCGGTGGCCGCGGCAGCGCAGTCGAATGACCACCCGCCGCGATCCTTCGAGGGGTTCGTCGGAGGGGGCGCGCGGATATGGGCCAGTGCGGGAGGCAACAGAACCAACCACCAGAGGAAGTACTGCGAGGTACATACCTGAAAGTTTCAAGGACCCACCTAATTAAAAGGTGATGCATGGAGGAGGAGGAGGGAGGAGGAGGAGGAGGAGGAGGAGGAGGAGGAGGAGGAGGAGGAGGAGGAGGAGGAGGAGGAGGAGGAGGAGGAGGAGGAGGAGGAGGAGGAGGAGGAGGAGGAGAAGCGATGGCGAAAGTTGTTGATTTCGTAAAGGAAAAGCAAGTGAGGCCCAAAATCATGAAACTGGGCAACCGGTGAGGATATCCGCGACTACTTGATTACACTTTGTGATGACGTGATGTCCCTGCCATGCATGGAGGAAGATTTTAGAAGAAGTACTTTTCGAGTTCCAGTTCCAGAATTGAAACTCAAAATTACCCTCACCCCCGCATAGCAACCGAGCTCTAAGCCTCAGAGACAGACTGGTGGCGGTCGATGTTCATCTTGAAAGTAAGTCCGTTTAAGACACCGCCCACACTCTCCTCACTATCCCAGCATCCCGCCACGCAATATAAATCAGAAAACCACTTTCCGGGATTCTGGGAGCCTAATAATTGTGGGTTAAAATTCAAATGGGTGAAACTTCAATTTCAGGACTATATAAATAGTTGTTTTCGTGTTAAAACGATGAGAGAAAGGGGTTGGACAGCGGGCGTTCAGATTTCTGAATTAAGTATTTCACGCGTGTCAAGGAAGGGTGGGCATTTAATGGCAGCGTTATTCGTCAAGTAATCCAGGGGCGCGATTTACAGTCAGTTCGTGTGTCAGTGCGACATGCGACCTAGATGATCCTATTTTATTTTGTGTCTAGCAAATAGATCAACAGCGCGAAAAACACAAGGGCACGAATATAGATGACGCCGGACAATTGCTTGCTACAAAAATGATGGCATAGAAAGATGGGGGCGAGGTGGCATTTAAATAAATATAAATCACATATTTCATTCCCATTTTCCTGTCGTCGAGCATTTTAACAATATGCATAAGTCTTGCGTGTGCCTGAACGGTGCAACCGCTGATGGAATCGAAATTAGCCAATTAAGATCAACCCAAGCCACCTGGCTGTTTTTGGGGATATTTTCGTGCAATTGGCCTCGCGTGTTTTAATCGGGCATCAATACTACTAATGTGTACTAAGCGTCCTCATCTCAGGGCCGCGATACGGCGCACGGTACTGGGAATACAGAACTCGCCGTTGGTATCGATCGTTTGCAGAAGCAAATAATGAATCCAGTGTCACAGCGGACTCAACTCCTTCCAGGGGTTCCTTTTGTGCTCTCTTACCGCCCGGTAGTAAATGTGTAAATCAACCACTTCCGACCACCTACGCTGAATACGGTGCGGAAATTAAAGCTGGTAGCAAGATGGATGGCGATGAAGAGGAGGAGGAGGAAAAGGGTGAAGAGTGGGGGGGGTGTATGATGGATGGTTTGGCTACTGGACAGAATTTGCATTCCGCAAAATTCTTCACGGATTTCCCCACGCTCCCGCGTCAGGTGTTCCGGGGGCATGGGCTGTGCTTCTCCGTTACTTTTGAAACGGAAACATGTTTCGGGAGGGAAAGGTACACCTTAGGGACGGGAATCCACTCTAACAGGGGAGATGTGTGCAGGAGTCCTGTACCCCTTCCATGGGTTCTTTCTTTGCTCGAACAGACCATACAACTATGCAATGCCGCCACATATTCAATGTCTCTTACAACTTTGGGACTCGTAAACCGAATACAGAAATAACTATAATCATTAACTCTGCATGGCAACACAGTCTGTGCAATTGGCTCTCTGTTGCCATGCGAATTGTGTTACATGTTGTCCGTGGTGGGTACAGATTCGATTTGTTTCTAAAAATGCACTCTTCTCAGTTTTTTTCGAGTCGATTGCATATTAAGGTATTTCAGGGCAATTTTTTCGCGTGCCTAGGAGGAGGAGGAGGATAATGTGACATGGATTGGAAACAACCAGTGAGGAATCTCGTAAGCTAATTAATACAACTCGGTCGACAAAGAAAGAGCAGGAGAACGGATACCCGGCAATTTAATAAGAGAAATAATGACCCCGAACGCGGATCGAATCATCATCATCATCAACAACGTGATATCAGCGAGATGGTGGGCAAAATGGTGGATTCAGTAACTGCAGACTCACCTTATTGAAGGCCACAAAGACAAAGGTGGTGGCGAACCAGGCGAAGCTGGGTCTGCGGTAGAGCCGGAAGGCCAGCGACAGAATGAGAATGGACGAGGGCAGCATAATGCCGACCTTGAAGATGCCGTAGAGCCGGTGGAGCGTCTCTTGCCTGAAGAACTCCCTCATAACCCACTCAGGCAGGTAATTGTAGGGCCAGAGGCTGGCGTCATAAATGCTGCTGCTGTTTCCGTCATCGTCCATCGCCATTCTCGCAAGCGACCCCTCGAACAGGTAAATGGGGTAGAAGTGTGGTGCGAAGTTGTGCCATAAATCGGTCCTCGAGAGGTGGTAGAAGTAGGCGTGGTGGAGGAACGGCCACCCATAGACTGCGTAGCAAACGCCAGTGAGGGTGAAGAGGGAGGTCAGGGTGGACAAGCCGAAAATCCAGTGTCGTTGATTGGGGAACAGGAGAGTGCGCCAGTTCAGGGTTCGGTCGCTCAAGTAGAGGTAAATGGCGGGTGAGTAGATGACGGGGTAGAGTTTGAGGTGGATGCAGAGGCCAAAGAGAAGGCCAGCAGTGATCGTGCGGTGTTGGAGAACGGAGAGGAGGGTGGCGAGGATAAAGAAACCCAAAACAGACTCGGCATTTCCGCGAACAGAGACGGCGGCAGTGATGGGGTTGAAAAGCCAGAAGACGCCAACGAGCCAACTAAGCGTGCTACTTGATATACGTCCCTAAAAAACAGATTAAAAAGGTGGATTAAAAAGGCATCGGATGCACTAGGGGGTTGGTTAAATGATCAGACGCCAGGATTTCCGTCACATGAGAAGACGGTCGGTGTGGTGAGGCGTTCGTTTGTGTGCCTCTTGCTAGAAGAGCAATTTGGGTACATAATCGGGATGGAATCGGTAAAAATGCGTTTGTTTTTGTGTGATTCCAGAGCGCCGTACCTCCTTCGACAGCAAGCAGCGAGTCTGTCTGTCTGTCGTCAACTGCCTGACGACCCCGGGAGGATCAAGGAGGCCGTGGGACTCCATCGCTATTGACGGAAAGATCTCGTCGAGGGTGTCATCTTCAACTGCCGCTATCTCCCCCACACGATGTTACCATCGGCAGAATCGATCCCGGGTTATTGTAAGTCGCGAATGCCTTCAGTCTTGTGTTGCCTTCTTCAGCTTAAACCCCGGGAGAGAGCCTCTTTTAGGCACCGTAACGAGGCGCAGGGGTGACTATTTGGACGATTTCGTTGCTGGTTGGCTCCAAACTGCAATGCTAATGGCAGTGGGATGAAGAGACACGGGAATCAAGTACGTTGGACGTCACCAGCGACGAACGGTTTCTTTTATCGATTCGGAGGGGTGCACCTCATAAACCAATGGACCTCTTCGCTCAAATAGGGCCGGAAAGCCCCTAAGGTGGGGTTCTGAGCGTGATCGTCTCAATGCCCTTTATGTTTCCTAATTTGTCGTTTCACATTACCCGGGGCCACATCGAACAGCCCCGAGGTAGGAACGAATGCATGGATTATTCCCCCTCACAGTCTACTGTTAACGCGTCGGTGCCTACGCCTATTTTTATTTGGCTCTCCATGTCTTCAGTCCAAGACACCGTCAACCATCGTAATTTGGAGCGAGTCTGTCTGCGAGTAGATCAACTCGACCGACACCATGACGCTATCTTATAAGACCCACAACTGCTTGTATTCGGGTTTAAAACCTAAGATTAATTCAAAATAATATTAACTATAGTAGTTTTATTGAGATGGGATACCAGAATTGAGAAAGATAAAGATTTCCTACACGTGGATAAACCGGTTTCTTGGGAGATTGCCATTACGTTTCTCGGGGATATGCTTACAGATGTAAGAAGTCGGTGTTCTTGTGTGATTAAATGCGTAAAACATTCCTACAAATTGAAATATAGAGGACTGTGAGGGGTCGTCGGCGTTTGCGTCGTCTCGGGGTGGCTTTTTTCGAGGGCGGTTTGACGTCCATTGAGGGTTTACCCCCCACCCACACGGTCCCCGCTGGGAAAAGAGAACAGATGGTGCAACAAGGCTGCGTGACAGCGTCATTATATCGACAAGAGTCCATTAGATTAACTACCTAAACATTTGCCAGCAGATTATCCGGACATCCAATCGACGGCTTCACAGTAATAAACACGAAAACCGTCTGTGACTTCCTTAATCGCTTGTTCTGCTGCAACTAAAAATCTGGACCAATTGGGAATCGCTGAATTCCAACCTATGTGGCGGCCATCTTGTGGGAATTGAACGGAACATTCTTCGAACATGTTGAAGTGCAGGGCATGTTGCACTAACCGAAGATCAGAGATAATGACATCGATTCATGTTAATTAACTGAAATAAAACCGTCATTATTTAATTATTTCTTGGTGGGGTCTTATTTTTCCTGCGAGGGCCAACTTTTGGTAAGCACCAATCTGGCAGGAGGCGAGGATAATTGGGGTGCGGACGAGGGTGACAACAATAATACGAAAGTGGGGAGTATAGAAACAACATCATTTATTGGGGCTTAACTGTGGCAATAAAGGGTAACCGGGCGATAATGCAGCGGATCTTGAATGACTCGATGGCGTGTTTCATCCATCATTTCGGCAGTCGCACAAATTTCGATGGACATGTCAAGCTTTTATGGGCTTGGCGCCACTAGAATGGAGCGTTTACCTCGAACGAGGCGTCTATTTGATTACCTGATGTTGATAACATCAGAAAACAACGGTATGTGTGAGAATCCGTGTGAGGTCAGTGTTTGACTAGATTCTTTGCAATTAATAAAAATCTAATTTACGCGTATATTCAGTTACAAAGTATGACTAATTTTCGAGGAGTCGATTTGCCGAAAGGATTTCCGCTGTACATCCCAGATGCATGTCCGCCCCAACAAATTAGGGGTGTACAGCGTAGTCCCTCAAATTATCAGTTGCCGAGAGGTTTAACAATTCAAAATTCGAATAAATACACGCAGCGTGTTTAACTTCCCCCGCGGAAGATGGTATTCTACCCAAAGTTAGGCGCGCGTTATGGATAAAGCATTACAATGGCCGCCATTACGCGTTTGCAAAACTTTGAATACTTAATTTGCCTTTCAGTTTATTCCTGTCAACTTATTCTACACCTGCTATGTACAATCGCCACTTCTTGTATCATTCTTTTTTTCTTAAATTTTAATGCTGAAATTTCCTGTCCTCGTGACCTTAACAAAGCGAGTACTTATTGCTTACTTGGCCTTCGAAAAGAATGATTTTCCGCTGTAACAGAGCGCACAGTATGTCCGCTGCAACAAAGACGACTTTTCCAAAGGCATAGGCCGCCGGATAGTAGTATGGCGACAGACCCAGCCACTGGAAGGCTATGTGACCGGGCGCCAATAGCGCCGCAATGATCGGAGAGTAGCGGTATGTTGGTCGAGCCTCGTAGATGTCCCGGCGAGCCACGAGGGCCTTGGAGGCGTCAGTGAATACGTCGTAGTCGACGTCGGTGAATCGCAGTTGGCCATCCGGCCATCGCGTTGTGTCCTGCCACACGCAGAATGCGAAGAGCCCTACGCGCAAACAAATTGCCGCAGTGAGCAAGTGTGAAGCAAACGGCGCCCCTCCCTGTAATCAAAATAATAATGCCGTGTTACTTACAAAATTAAGTAGAAGTTATATTGACAAAGGTTAAATATCGACATGCGTGTCAATCGAAAGCGTCGCTCATTTGATGTGAAGTACTATAGTTCAAGGTCAGGACTGTCTAAATTATTCGGCGTTTTCAATATTGGACTTGATCAGACTGGGACTCAAATGTCCATTTCGCGAGCTGGACAGCACTAGTATTGTAGACGCTACGTACCCCATAAGCAGTCGAATAATTTGACACGTTAGGCGTTTCATAACATCGTCGTTTGGGCCGGTTTAGTAAGTACTTAAGCGTAGGTACTTACCTGGAGGTCATTACACGACTTAAGGTCAGAAGAAACGACGAATAAACATATGCGTGCATACCGATGGAACATAGCTATATCAAAGAAAACCAAACTTCCCAAAACGGGTTTTAGCCTAGGCCCGTATTCGTATTATCCTCAAGTGCCCGTATCAATATAAAACCGCGGTGATCGCTCGCAACTGGCATCAGCGAATCCAACCACAACCCTCCGGCCTGATGAGCTAATTTAGCGATTGGTAAATGGTTTTATTTGTTTCTTGTGAATGCCTAGTATATAGCGAATTGGACTGCCGCGTGTTAAGCAACGATCAGGACAACGCTCCAACAAGGGGTTAAAATGGCAAAACAAAAAACCGAAAAAGACATTATTGATTGTAGAGGGTTTATTAATGCTCTCAGGAGTATTACATCTTGGAAACAAAATGGAAATTAAGTGTAAAAAATATAGTATCCGAGATTAAGACAAATCGTAGCGATGGCGCCATCTAAAATTTAAAAAAATCCGTTTCAGAATGTGAAAGGGGTGATGATAACGATATAAGTTGCCGTAGCATCAGCTCTTTTCGAGTTTTACGCAGTTTAAAATCTCTACATTCTGTCCGGCCAAGAGATCACCATTCCTTCATTTTTAGTGCGGCAAGAATATGGACCGGCTTCATGCCTAATATTTCGCGGTATCCGAGTAAGACGATAGTCTAGCGATTTGCCGCTTTAGTATAACCCAAAACTAAGATAATTTAAATACTCCTAATCGGCGTACCTTAGAGTTTTGTTTTCGCCAAAACCGCATTTATTATTTTTTTAACTTTAGTCTCAATCAATCTTTGTGGAAGCACCAATACGGCTAACCAAACTCCCTCGAAGAAGAAGAAGAATCAGAAGACCTTGAATGAGATTGGGGGTTCGCGTGTATTTAGAAGGTGTATCATCATTTTAATAACTACTGCTACATCTCTTAACACACAGCCACACTTAAAACCGCCAAACCATGTACTTAGCATCGTTGAGCAGTAAATGCTGGCGCCTACGCATACGGGGTTTGTGGTAGACAGTGGTGAAAACAATTTGACGGTACGACATTCGTCTATAATCCCGTTGTGAACCCGTTGTACACAACAATTATGTCGAGAGATTGGGTCGATGTTCGCCAGATACCCGATTTGAAGTGATAAAAAATTCAATTTCGAATTCGTTTAGGCCTGCAATGAGAAGAAAATCGTAGAACCTGGGACGTCATCGGTAACTTTATTCTCTATTCTTCATATAAATGCAATAAAACGCGACATGAATCCATGGATCCGGGTCGTCCTCTAGTAAGCGAGATGGCCTCAAACAACCCTTTGTTTGTGATACCTTAATTTGAGTAACTATTCTGGTGCATTGCTTTTTCAGTCGATCATCATATCGACGGTCGTAGACTCTCGAATGTCTTCCATTTTAATGAGATGTACAGCCATAAGCATAGGAAGACTAGACTGCGACTTAAACTGCATGCTATTCGCGGATTCACAGACAGGGAATAATAATAATAATCATAAAATAGAGAGCACTTCTACGTCGTTAGCATCCCCAGCAAGTCACAAGGATCGCGGGAGTGCTTGGGGCCTGCAGTGTGTCGACAAAGTGCGCGGCAGGAACCCGACCCGGAGAACAATTAGCTCGGACCTGGCCGCCGATCGCCGTGCATGGCAACCTCCAATCCGTTACATCCGTGAAGCTCTTTCATTCTCTAGCAGGAAATAGTTGCAGCGCGTCAAACCTGGTGTGGGTAGTAGTAGCTGGGAGGTAAATCTCCCGGTGAACAACAGCGGCGGAAATTCATGAGGCCAAGAAGGCGGTTTCTTTTACCTCCTCACAGATCCCTGCTACTTTGTGGGACGCACTCGATCACGTAGAGGCTATCAAGCAACGCCGCCTGTACCTAATCCCCAAGAACCTTCATGAACTCATCTTTCATCTAGCATCCGCGGCAGTCATGAAGGAGTAAGCAGCAGATTCGAACCATCACCTAAAAACACGCCACGTTCACCACGACTCACTGCTACTCTCCAGGTTTGCGCCGTTTTAAGACATCCTGGTAGTCGCGGAGGCCCTCCCAGTGCGCCTCGGTTAGGGTGACATGCGGCCGTTTGGACTGGATGTGCTCAAAGGCCTCCTGGGGGCTCAACAGAAAGTTGGACATGAGGTAGCAGACGACGATGTAGGCTGATCGTGTGCGACCAGCCTTGCAGTGCACGTAGACGCTGTGGGTGGGGTTCGAGCAGGTCGCAATGAATCTAAGGCCTGCGTCCACCTACAACCAAAGAACGTAAACAGCTGACCGCATTTGAAAACACGAACGGTACACGCCCCGTATGCAGGGTGTATGCATTGTGGACTGTTAGCTTCGTCGTTCTGTTGGTGAGCGACTTGGGTTCGATTCCCAGGTCAGGTCACAACTTGTGGCACCTGTTAAAATACTCCCGAGAGTCTTCAGGGCAAGCGCCCGTAAAACAGGTTTATCCTCTAGATTCTAGAGGTGTCGGCGCTAATTTAGATGCTGGTGCAGGAAAACTGGGTTAGGTTGGGCGCAGCACTTACCTGTTCATGAGTGGGTACTCCGAAAAAATCAGGTACCGGGAGTGCCAGGTAATTGAGTCCCCGCTCGCGCGCCTCGTTGGGGCCCAAAACGAAGGTCTTCACTTCAAAAGGCTCCACCATACTAATAACATGGGTAATATTTTCATTGAGGCGTATTGTGTCGAACGAAGGGAGGGTGGGAATTGCGCCGAGGACAACATTTTCTGTGATCCGATCGTACCAGGTTCGATAGCCCACCGCGCTAGCCAGCGATCCGTAGGCCAATGAGACGTAGAATACCGCCTCTTTCACTAAATTTAGCGCCTGTGTAAAACAGAACCCAAAATTAACTCACGTTCCGGAGAAAATGTATTCAATTAGAATGAAAAAATGAAACGCGGATTTATCAAACATATATATTTCCACAATTTTATTATTGCGCCTCAGAATCATTTGATTGTTGGCACTGAAGAAGACTCAGTTCGATCTGCGTTTTTTGGTCAGGTTCAAGCGGCCAAGACTCGAGGAACATCTAGTAAAAAATATATTGCCTGTTGAGAAGGAATAAAATAGGTGAAAACACGTTAATGGTGAACTTGCTTTTGTATACTCCAGCACAACCGATTTGTCGGGAACCGAGTTTGATTGCAGCATTCCATGTTCGGCCATTTTTTTGCCAAAGTTGGATTCCGGGTGTATGATGGAGGTTAGAAGGAGAAGTCGGAAGGTTGTGTCGAGCGCCTGGTGGGATAAAGCCTCTTGAATTAGGCATGATGGTTGTTTCAAGTGGCAAATCACATAGAGCGAGAATGGACCGTAGTGTCTCGTCGATCGAAGTCGAGAGGCAACACATTTGCTATCACCGACATTGTTTTGGTTCAAAGACGAGCATTGTCGCCAAATCGACGCAGCTACATCCTGGTACACTTTACGGCTTATTCGAACATACTCGGGTGAATCAGGTTCAAATTGGACAATGAGTCGATCTAAAATGTACTCGTGAGAACCTTCTTTGAGTGCATTCTTTAAAATAAAGGAAAAATTGCGTAATTTATAAAAGAAAAAAGGAAACTATGATAAAATATACGAAACAGAACCTCAAGTTTTGCATCTTCAAACATCGATGGCATACGAAGCCGTCTCCCGGACAGGGGGAAGTATATCTGGTTAAGACGGTCACGTTCGGATGCCGTTGCGTGACGAAGAGTACCATCGGACTCCCGGACAAGCATCAGTCGTTTTCGTCTGCTTGAATCCAAGCCAATATCGACGAATGTTAGTTTTTGGTTGGCCGGCAGTAACCCACAAAGTCTCGCATTCTTTTCGATAACTCCGCTTTCTATGTTATCTGGGGGCCGCTCGTTCAAAACGGGAGGCATTTGAAGCTTTTGTGATGTAAGCATCTCCGAATACCGCATCACCTAAGGCTAACATAATTGTTGGAATAAACAAGCGAACCGATTGAAGCTCTGTATCCGATAAAAGTTTTATATTATGCTCTTTTTCGACACGAAATTTCGGCTCATGTATAGCAGTTGGTTCAGAAACCGAAACTAAATTGTGAAGGATGTTGTGAATCCGTGGATTCAGAAACAGACGCTGTAGGTCCGCTGCAGAGGTAGATGAGAAATGAAGACCTGTGATTTATAGAATGGAAAAAAATCATTTACTATTGTTTCGGTATAGTGGCGTTCGTTGAAGCCATTTTTGCATTGTAATGTGCATTTAAAGTTGCGTTCCTTTGAGTCAGAAACCTAGAAAACGAAGATTATTATTTGAGAAGCTGTCCCCCAACCAGCTTCGTATCGTGGTAAAGAAGTCAGATTAAAGAGAGGAGTGCGCTTTACTGACGATGGAAGGTTGTCGAAAGTACACTTACGGAAGCTGATAAAACAATGACAGAGAAAGATGAAGGATTTGGCAAACCCGGGGCTTTGTGCGAAAATAAAACGGGTCCTTATAGTGAAAAAATAGCCTGCCTGAAACGTTGGGTGGGAAGAAGAGAGGGGATAGCCGCGTCTATTGTTTAGAGTAGAGGTTCAGTCAGTGGTTGGTATGCCTGGTTAGGAGTGTTAAGCATCCAGTATCGAAGGAGAAAGCAAGATGCCTCACCCTACCATACGGTCGCCAACGCAACCAGGGGAAATATCCGTACCATTGAAAAAGAAAAGGACGTGCATTGGCTGTGCATTATATGATTACCGGACACGCGGAATTATTTTTCTTCCGTCATATCATTGAGGTCTGGCCTTTAATAGTTAGACTTATTCGATTTATTTGGAAGTATTATTTTTGCAGTAAAAGGCAAATAAAGACGCCGTCTTATATTCCCAAGCAAAAAAACTACAATTTTTACCGCAATACATGAAATATTTTCGTAGAAACGGGTTCAACGAATGCCGATTTAAACAATTCAAAACATGTTCAAGTTTAATTTTAATTTAGGGGAAAATATGTTATTTATTGTGTCAATTGTTTCTTATCGTAACTTTATATTTAGGATTTATCTAATTTGTTTAAAATATGCCCAATTACTAAACCGCTTAAATCAAATGTGAGTCCGATAAGAGAGTTGGGTTATCGTATGGTCATATCTGGTCAGCTTCTTGGCTTATATCCAGTGCCTTTATAATTGAATGGATGTGCATGTAGTTATGTTTCGTTTCACAGTGCAGCTTCTGTTTGGCCTCCCCGATCGATAGATGCATAATGATGTAAGCAAGTACGGTCGAACCGTCCATGGCTTGAATTCAGCGAGCATTCCGATCTGTTTGAGAACGTAAGGGACACACAGCCAACTCGTGTTTCCACTTAAAAATTGTAGGTAGCTGATCTTCCGTAAGCTTAAATGGCACGTTGTTTAGCAGTTGTAAAATCTGAGCAATTGGCCGTGTACACCTTGTTGAGCTTTGTTTTTAATGTCAGCCAGCTCCAATATCGATACGCGAAAACGCCTGGCTCTACAGTCGGTCGGGCGAATCCTGGGTATTACCTCAGTATTCACCTTTACAAAATATGCTGCATTTAAACATTTGTCTTAAAACGCAAAGGTTTATTACAGGTTCGGTGTACGACAAATAATATAAGGTTGATTACCGAAGCGCTCTGTCCCTATCAATAATATGTGTACGCAGCAGCATAAAATTCCATGAGTTTCGTTTTGATTATTAAGATAATTTGTAATGAGTAAGCCTAACGCATGCTATTGAAGGGTTGATATAGATCTGTTCTTATCCTAACGGCCCCTCCGAATAAAGATAGACAGAACGACCACTTCGTAAGTTCGAATCGGAAGGTGTGTCAATTTATCGATTTAAACAAAATGTTAATAAATCAGTACACTACAGGGCACCCTCCTTAGAAATGTAGTCGTGAAACGACGGAATGGCTTAACATATATAAGTGGTAAGGTGGGTAGGGAAATGTACTTTGCGTCCTGAACGAGTTGTCGAAGGAATGGGGATGCGCGTTGGAATGGTTGGGAGACCAACAGGTGGATTGTCCTTGGGATGACGATGTGCGAAAGGATTGTCCGAGTTTCGTTTACACGTTGGATCAGAAATGGTGGTCGCCACCCGGTCACTCGACGGAGCACGGACCGGGGTAAAATTTTCACCCACCGGCGTTTCCTCCACGAAAGCTGCTTTGAGACGATCGACGCTGATCGTGTCCTCTACGCCGTTCATCAGCACTGTAAAACTTTTGCCGTACGTTTCCTGACCTCAAAAGGGCCATCGTAGGGAGGCTGGAAAGGCTGTCTTACACGGTCGCAGCGGACAAAAACATGGGAGCACTTCTCTAGCGCCGGGTCCAAATGTGAAGGTTGTGTTGGTGGTCGTGGAGCGATTGGGCGCAGATTTCTGGCGAAGAGTCTTATGCGCGTCAAGAAATCGCTAACGGCGTACTCATTGGCGGGGGAATCGGCGGCGAAAAACTCTCCAGGTAATTTTAACGTTGTCCCAAATACAAGTTCGGCTGGGCTACTTCGCAGGTCAGGTTTGATAGTTGCTCGGATGCTTAGTAGGGTCATTGCAAGATTGTCCACCCAATCGTTTCGGTCATCTCTAGCTTTGAGGGCTGCTTTAAGCTGCCGGTGAAACCTCTCGACCATGCCATTAGTGGCTGGATGGTAAGCTGTCGTGCGTAATCTCAGACAACCAAGGAATTCGCACATCTTGCGGAACGCGACCGACTCAAATTGTTGTCCGCGATCAGTTGTGATATAGCGCGGAGCTCCAAACACGGCAACCCAATTGTTTAGGAACGCGTTGATTACGGTCTCGGAGGTAGCGTCAGGTATTGGCACCGCTAATGGCCATCTTGTGAAACGGTCCACGCATGTCATCAGGAAACGGCAGCCCTTTGAGTCAGGTAAGGGTCCTACTAGATCGAGGTGTACGTGGCTGAAGCGAGCATCCGGTAGGTCAAACGAACTGACTGGAGCCTTGTTATGACGGATCACCTTGGAGCGTTGACATGCGATGCATGCTTTGGCCCATGTTCTCACGTCCTTCGAGAGACCTTGCCATGTGAAGCGACCAGCAATCAATTTCACTGATGCCTTGGGACCAGGGTGAGCGAGGGAGTGGATTGCATCGAAGACAATACGTCGAAAAGATGGAGGAACAACAGGTCGGGGATGTGTCTTCGAGGTGTCGCATATAATCGTGATCGCTGGGTTGGGCAACGGGAAAACTTTATAACTAGATGGGCGGTTATGAGTACCAACTCGTGCCTCTTGTTGTGCTTGTGCTAAAGCCTCGTAGTCGATATGGGGCGTTGTGGTCAAACCATTGATTGTGATACGTGAAAGAGCATCGGCGACTGGGTTGTCGACTCCCTTCACGTGCCTGAATTCAATGTTAAATTGCGACAGGAAATCCAGTTGCCGTATTTCTCTCTCCGCGTACTTGGCAGATGATGAACGGGAAGCTGAGATAAGTGGTAAATGGTCCGTAAAAACCGTTACAGTTGAAGCCTCAGCCCAATGTCGGAAGTGGCGGATGGCTGCATAGACCGCTAATAATTCGCTTCCGAAGGTACTATAGCGTCTCTCCGTCGCCGAGAAAGCTTTCGAGAAAAAGGCCAGTGGTTGTTGGTGATCCCCGACCTCTTGATGTAGAACGGCACCAGCAGCTACGGTCGACGCGTCTACCATAAGAGATAAGCGAGCGTTAGCGTTCGGGTAAAAAAGCAAGGTACATTCTGCCAGCTTCTGTTTAAAAGAATCCACGGCTGACAGTTGATCATCTGTCAAGTGTAATGGTCCGTTGGCTCCACCGGCCAATGCATGCAAGGGCAAAGATATGGAGGCACAATTGGGTATGAAGCGGCGGTAAAAATTAATCATTCCCAGAAACCGACGAAGCTGGCGGCGAGTCTTGGGGACTGGGAAACTTGAGACGGCCTTAACCTTTTCGGGCAGGGGTAAACATCCTTTGGAAGAAATCAGGTGTCCGAGGTACTGAACCGATGACGAGCCGAAACAAAATTTGCTCTCGTTGATTACTAGGCCGTTGTGATAAAGACGCCGGAAAACCTCTTCTACGTGTGTTAGGTGTTCCTCCTGTGTCGTGCTGGCGATCAAGATGTCGTCGACATATACGAATACATAATCGAGCCCGCGAAAAATGGAATCGAGGAAACGCTGGAAGGTCTGGGCGGCGTTCCGCAAGCCAAAAGGCATTCGTAAGAACTCGAATAACCCAAAGGGTGTCTTGATGGCGGTTTTGGGAATGTCTTCTGCTGCGACGGGAATTTGGTGATAGGCGCGCGTGAGGTTTTTCCGTGAAGGGAGGCAACGCAATCTTGGATATGGGGAATTGGGTAATTGTCGTGTTCAGTTACTGTGTTTAAGGCCCGGAAATCACCACAGGGCCTCCAATCCCCTTGAGTCTGTTTCGCGACCATGTGTAGAGGGGAGGACCAGCTGCTGGAGGACGGTCTAATAATGCCTAGAGCCAGCATTTTATCGAATTCCTTTTCGGCGATCCGTCTTCTCTCGGGGGCTAGTCTGCGGTAACGGCAAGATTGTGGGGGGCCTCGGGTGCGTATGAAATGTTCGACATCGTGTTTAACGGGAGCGTCTTGCTTTGGGGGTTTCACCAAGTCGGGGTATCGTAAAAGGAGTGAGCGATAGGGGCACATCGGTTGATCTGTTGAATGCTTGAGTTGAGACAGTATGGGGCAACATGTGCTACAAGTAACACGTGCATTCGTGCCGGCGTCCACAAGGCATCGTGCTCGGATATCGGGATACAAATTAAATTCGTGGAGAAAATCAGCGTCGATTATCGGGGATGGAATATCCGCCACTATAAATGTCCAGGACAGCGGGTGCTTGAAACCTAGGTTCAGGGAAAGGCGGCGGCTTCCATACGTGGGAATTCGAGAACGGTTTACTGCTTGTAAAGAATGCGTTGAGAATGACGTTTGTCGGTCAGAGTTAGAAACGGGTATTGCGCTGACTTCAGCGCCTGAATCCAGCATGAAACACAGATTATTGCTGGGGTCCCGAATGAAGAGTACGCGGCTTTTCGAGGGAGCGCCAGATGAGTCAGCCGCTATTACTCTCTGGCGATGGCGTTTTCCCGATCGTCGGCACGGAGAACGACCGTGTCGTGCGTTAGGCCCGAAGTTCGTGTGGTACCAACATAAACCGTCAGCCGCGTCTTTAAGGGGAGGGCGATTACGTCTTCGGAACGGTGACGCATCTCGTGAATTAGAATCGTGGCTCCGTTGGCGGTTACGTCCTTGAAATTCGGCGCGTAGCTTGGTTTCCATTTGGTGTACGAGGCGTTGCATTTCTTCGTGCCCAGCTGGGTTTGTGCTCTCCTTCCTCTCTTGGCTTGGTCGTCTTGCGAAGGCGGCGATATATTTTTGTTGTGCGTCGGCTTCAGCTACCCTGTCGGCCATTTTAGCTAGTTGCGTTAGGGAGACATCTTCCGCCAATGCGACAACCGTCCGGATTGCTGGCGGAAGTTTTTTAATGAATAAGGCCTTGATAAAGCGATCATTAAGCCCCATGTCACTGCAAATGCCTTGAAGGTGATGCAGTAAAGCAGAAGGTTTTCTATCCCCTATTTCAATATTGTTTAGGAGGACATCCACATTTTCCAGATCAGAATTTCGCAGCTGACTAAGCATTGCTTCTTTAAGCGTCGTATTCGGAGTTTCGCCAGTAGTTGTGGTGGCGTAGGAGAAGCGGCTGGCCAACTCAGGCGTCATAGCGCCTACCAAATGATAGAATTTTTTCAGCTCCTTGGTGATGCCAAGACAAGAGAATTGTGCTTCGATCACAGTGAACCATGCTTTCATATCCGCTGGCCAGACTGGGGGAATTTTGATCGACACCGCGGCGATTTGTTCGTTGGATCCTGGCATGCTCGCCAATTGAAGGGTTGATAATAGATCTGTTCTTATCCTTACGGCCCCTCCGAATAAAGATAGACAGAACGACCACTTCGTAAGTTCGAATCGGAAGGTGTGTCAATTTATCGATTTAAACAAAATGTTAATAAATCAGTACACTACACTATCACCATTTGACCGGAGATACTTATGTAAATTAAAATCTAAGTTTTCTACACTCTAACACCAGCCTAATATCCGTTAATGTCTATCAACACACTTGTCTATAATAAGTTAGTATGATATCATTATCAATGGAGGGCTCCACACACTGTGGTAACGCCACTGTGTTTTACTAAGACATCGTTCGGGATTTATAGGACGCACAATGACAACACGCACTAATAGGACGCTATCTTGTGTCAGCAACCTTTGCACGGGGTGGTTGTCTTCTTTGATGGTTCATCTAGAGTGAAGCTACGTACTCTCTCCCTCAATACAGGATGCCATCCACTGGATCACACAAAGACACAGCTGCCTTCATCACCTTCGTCACCGAGACTCTAGCAACTTCCTTCCTTTCTAAACTTATGGACCGGCATCGTTGTTTTTCCATTACAAAGACATATCCCCTTTTTTACCCAATGTCTATATAACCTCGTTATTAATTTATATCTTTTAACCTCATTATATCCAGTCCCTACATTAAATACATTATGGCTGCCTCGGACTTGCATATATGTTCTAAGATTACCGTTACAAATACCACAGCGATGTTCTTACATTTATTAGGTCAGAATCTTACAACTGGAAGAGCGTCACACATCAATAGGTAGCGCACTTGTGTAGCGCCCTTGTTTTACTGTGATTTTTTGACATTTCAGGAGATGCGCGCTGTTCTTATTAATGCTTGTTGTAACGAACGAGATGATAGGATAAGAGGCGGCCATCTTGCTTTCTATCTTTCCATGGAACGAAGTTCGATCTGATGGTGTTTACAACCCTCTGGTTCACTCAAAGTGAGGCAACTCACTTTCTCCCGCCATACAGGATGCCTTTCGCTCTCCCAACTCTCCGCAACCGGCAACCGCAGCCGCTCAACCTCCTCCACACATCCTACACTGTAGGACCTACAGCGACATCCTCCCTTCTCCCACATTATGGACCAGTTGGGTAGTTACCCGTTATAAGGACCCGTCCCATTTTCGCCCAAAGCTCCTATTGTGTTCCAACTTCTTCGTCTATCGCTTTCCTTATTATATCTTCTTTCGTAAGTGCACTTACACGATGCGTGTACCTTCTACCAATCTTCCTTACTAAGTAAAGGTCACTCGCCCATTAAAGTCGCCTTATTCATGGAGTTGACTGACGTTTGGGAAAACCCTCTGGCGGAATACAGGTTGCTATTAACTAATCCCATTTTCCTAGATATCATTCCCACTGGGACATTACATTGTTTCATGTACGCCGATTCACGAAGGTTTAGTTTTACTCTTTGTCACATAGCCCATTTTATATGGTATTTTTGGTCTGCTTTTTAAACCGCAACCTGTCCTCTGGTCATTTAAGTGTGAGCCTTGATGTTACGGCGGAGGCGATCCTGAGATGGAAGCTTTATTACTGATAATAATTGTAGCGGCTTTATTGAGGTCACGAGGACCAAAACTTTCAGCATAAAACAGCACAGTATAAAAAGTACTCCATATGAAAATTTTCTTTTAGTTCCTGCTCTGGTGAAACTACGAATTGGGACAAATAAGGAATGACCGAATTGCGATATGCCACCGTTCTTGTGGCATTGAACGGTATAGCCTACGCATTTGTCGAAGGGATTTACCCTTAGATAAACTTGTATAGAGGGCATGGGAAGGGTCACTTAAAATACGAGCAGTGATTAGTGAACAATTATTGAAGTGGCGTTGAACGATGATTCCTTGAATGCAGAGAATAGGCAGACCACTAGAAAACGAGGTTTAATATGGCTAGAGCTTGGAAAGGCAAGTTTAAACGACGATGCCGGTAAGGTTTTGGTTTAAAGGGCAGATCTTAAATAATGTATAAAATTGATTGTTACCCGGAGTAAAACATGCGACGAGTGGTGTACATTGCAGATGTAACACGCGATTAAATCTTTCTTATTTGGACGCCTGGTAATATCTCTCTTTTATCTGATCCTTTTAGGCCTCCCTATAAACCTCATCTTCGTCTTTGAACGACTGATAGCCGGCTTTTTACTGTTTAGTTACTGCCAATAAAGACTCCTGGTCAATTGCGATGTATCGGTTGGGCTATCAGTATTCATCCTAGCGTCGATTATCTCAGCTATTCATGATAGCTCGGACACTACTACCGTAGCCCGTCCAGAAGTTGTCCATAAAAAATCTTTACCTGTTCTCACAGCGCATTGATCTCAAGGACTCCAGATCAGAAGATATATTGACTTAAGCCAACCTACCCACACGGGATAGTCGCCTACTATGACGACAATGACTGTTATCCGGTTCATCTAGATTGAAGTAACACTCACTAAATACTGGATTCCATACATGGACACAGCTGCCTTGATCCACAATCGCCAAGACTCCAGCAATACCCTCCCTTTCCAAGCTCATGAACCCGCATCGTAGTTTTCCCATTGTAAAGACGAGTCCCATTTTTATCGGAAGCCCTATTATCATCATTCAGACATATTCTTTATCATGTATCTATGCATCTTTTATGCACATATTCCCTCCATTCTATGCGGCTTCTTCTCATTATGTTTGTCTCGGGCGTGCGACCCCCATAGAAGTTTTAACATGTAGAATCCCCCCACCGGAAGAGCGACACGCTATAACCCATCCAGCTTGACCTTAATCCTCCTGTCTGCACGTTTTCGGTGTGCCCTGCTGAAATTCACTGGCATCGTATTTTCCGTGTGGCAATCGTCCACGTGGCCTATTAATTCTGGAATTTAGCTGCTCTATAAATTAATAAAGTAGCCCGTGGGTGGATATTAGGAATTAAGTGGGCTCGACGGAAAATTATCAAATAATTACAGCAATTGAAAGTTAACTCAAGTTTCGTTTTTTTCTGAATTTAGCCCCCGATCATTCGCCTACCCTTCTGTGTTTGTCCGGCTTACCTCAGTTGTACGCATGGCATTTAACGTGGAAAGCGGTCTCAGAGTAAGGCAAAAATAACCTATATTGTATTCTTAAAGACCCTATCGCGAATATCAAGTTTCAAGAGGGAGAATGTGTTGGACCGCATCTTTACTTCCGACTGTGGTTCTCGTGTTCCGCCCAGGCCGGGCAAAAGTTTAGTGGAGTTCATATTCACAGAGAGTATGTCTGCATCTCGTCAACGAATTATCTTTGACGTCGTTTTTACGCAAATTGCACCGAAGTCTATTGGGGGGTTGGAGGGCGAAGTCATTCTAATTGACACTGAGTCAAATTTCTCGATTCTTGATTTTGCCATTTTCATCGAAAACCATCTCACCTCCTTGACCCCCAACATCTCGCAGGCAAATGTAATTGAGCATGTAGGTTTATACATCCTCCACAATTTGTATCACCCTTTATTCAGATATTGAACCGGTTTCATGTCATCACAGCACGAACTACAACCGAGTGTGTGTTGGGGCTTTGGGGTATCCGGGATTTCTTGAAGAATATGCGGGCATCTCTGTTGATTTTGGACGAACTCTCAACGTGTTTCGGATTTGTGCCCAAGAATGAGTTTGCCATCACACAGTCAGTGTTTTTTGACCTTTTGCGACAAACTCTGGATCAATATTCGCTTCATTGCATCGTATGTCGCCAACTTCAAGTAAGCTTGGTGGTGAAACAGCCTTTGCTCGCTAGAAACATCCCTGAGTTAATATTGCCCTCTAGGATCCTGAAAGTGATGTGATGACTACTTTTGCCTATCATCCAACTCATCGTATGCGGTTCGATACCATGAGCCACCAGGAACCACGAATTCCCATAAAACTGTTCGAAGGTGAAGCAGCACCTCCGATAAATGCATTTTACTCTAAGTTTTCAAAGAGTTTATAAAGTTAATCTGTACAGTTTTTCCATCCTCACCATTTACATGCCGCATTTTCTGTATTGGGCGTTGGGTACGGATTGGAGGCTTCACCTTCTTAGATAGTAGACTGTTCGTCATAAAAAAAGATAAGCCTTAATAAAGCGAATGTCATAATTAATATTCGCGCATGAGGTACAGCTGACGTCCCGGCCTTTTGGTCGGCAGGTACATATAACTCTTGCTCAATGAAGGGCTTGCCGCAAGGCAACAGGGACTCGCGTGGTTCCACTAGAGCATTCTTTCTCGCCGACAGTTTTGTACCCAGTGACTGCGGGGGTCCGACAATTGTCTACAAACGAAATTCACGCAGAACCAGACCGAAGACGAGAACATTCGGAGTTCAGATAAGCCCAAGATAAAAAGAATTTGCAAACGTGTGCCGACATTGTATTGTCTAACGATAAACGCGCGAATTTAAATATATATATGTGTACCTGTAGTAGAAGGTGATTGGGAGAGCGTAACATTCTGACCGTCTTGATGCTGTGTGGGAAGTAACACTGGTAGTTTAAATGGCCGACATGGGGGAGGGTGGGGCGGGTGTATGACACAAATTGGAGTGCCATGGAGACACGCACAGTTTTTGAAATAGTGTAATAGGCATACCAAAGGATATAGAAAAATAAAAACACACAGAGACCACGCTAACATCTCACGTCTCTGCTCTTGTCAATACACCCCCCCCCCCCAGGGAGAACACCATTGTTGGCCGAGTATGCTACCAAGGATTCAGCAGTTCCCGACGTAACCGTTGCTCCTGCCGCCCGGCAGACCGTGGTGGCCGCCTTCTAGGCCATCTTGAGTCACGTGGGAAGCCGCTGTGGTGGAACGAGTGGGCGCAACAGCACCCTCGCCGGTATCCATGGGAACAGAGTCGTCGGATTCGGGCATAATGGAGGAGGGCTGTCGGTGGAAATCACTCCGGAGGAGCTCCATTAGGAGGGAATTCGCCGAGAGGTACGGCGATAGGTCCTTGTCCACCAGGAGGTCGCGGGCCATTGCGCTGGTCCGCTGAAGCTCCGGGATACGCACGAGGAGTTCTTTGAACTTGTTGGGGACATCGGTGAATGTCGAGGCGTTGTGTTCCATGAGAATCTGACTGACGCACTCCTGGAATTGCTTGACCTGATGCACGGCTTTGAGGTTCGCGAGGTCATACTGCATCAGCAGGAAGACTTTAAGGCAGGCGAAATCAATCAGACCAAACCGAAGACGCTTGAGATCCTGGGTCAGGCGCAGCAGGCTGTCAACAAGCTCCTCGGCGCCCATTTCGCGAGCTGCATCCAGGTTAATACATTTCGTCGAGGTAAGCCTAATCTCCTAAAATGACGAAAACGAAGACTACTAAAACAAGCTGTTAGATGACTCAATAGGAATCATTTAGCAAATATTTGTCTACGTTTAAACACACGGCAGACCAATTACCGGTATTGATTGTACGAGGTGTCGGTGAGGAGTAATAGCTCTGGTCATGGGTGTGCTTCATGCCACCATTGTGGTAATGCATGCAACTGGCAGTTGCAAGAGGCGCCATGAAACTGACTCATCCTCTAGTAGGAGATGGTAGCGTCAACTAGCGTTATATTAAACGAGCCTACTTACCGCTGGCGTCGGCAGTGACTTCCAGCAGCAATCGAGACAGAGCAGGTCGGCCCAACAATTTTGTAGCAGCAGGATCTGGTCGTCCGTGTCGAGGTTGCTGAAGACGGGGAGGGCGCGGGACCATCGAACAATTCGGTAGAGGCGCTGATCGGCGAGGTTGAGGAGAGCCCGGTAGACGGCGGCCTCCTCCTCCGTGACGCTCGGGGGCAGCGTACCCGAAGGACCGCCGGCACTCGCGGGAGTCCCATCGGGATTGGTGGAACCAGCGCCGGGATTGTCGAAGTCGAGACGCTCCTCGGGCTCCGCCTCGATTGTCTCCTCCACTTTGATAATGTCACGGAGGAACTGGACACGGAGAGATGATAAAAACACAATTCAACCTTCACGGCTCTCCCAATTGTCCGCCTCCTTTGCTATCGCATGTTTAAACGCCCTACCTTGGGCATGTCCATTTGCTCTGAAACTCTGATGGGGAGTCTGTAGACAGTCGCCGTGGAGGCCTCCGCATCGCCGTGGAATACGACCGTGGATGCGGGGGCTCCGGTGTCCTCGAGGATGGCCGGGTCAAGGTAGACGCCTCCGCCAACGTCCTCGGAAGCCGGAATGCCGTATGTGACATCGGCACCACCTCCGGCGCTCACCGACATGATCTGTACAGTCTCCGAGGCGCTGTGGGGCAGCGGGGCGATGGGCTGGAGGGGTCCGCCGCCGCCGCCGCATAAACCGACGGATTTGGAGTCGCCGGATTTGAGGTCTCCGCTACCGCCGCCGGACGCGCGTGCTGCCAATTGGCGCAAATAGCGGGAGCCCGGGTACATGCTGCGTCCACCGCGTGTCCGGTCAGTACGGATGGCTGTCAGAGATAACATATATGTACATCAGATATACGATTTTTGGGGGGGGGTGGGCAAACAAATGTCAATGTAGATGAGCATCAGACGAGGCTAGTGCTTTTGGTAATCCAACAAGCCCTCGTTGACGACAACGGTTGATGACACCGGACCTTTCCATCGGCTGACGATACATTGTTCCGAGAGATAGCCCATCTGCCTGGCAACTGGTACCAAACCGAATAGACGACTTTGCAAAGATAGTCAGTTTCGCGTCTATAACGTCGAAATCTGCTCCGGCTGTGAAACCTAGCCAATGCGCGTCGAACGTACGAGGAAATTTGAAGAATTCGATGACTGCTATCTCCGACGAATCTTGAAAGCGGGCTGGTGCGAACACTAGTTATCCGTGGGCAAATAATACATGAACACATTTCATCCTCCAGACATTCCACATTCACTCGACTACCTCCTGCTATAGGAACAACCGGCCTAATGGGGGTTCGTCATGAAGATTATCCGTAGCAGATAGCCGCCCCAAAGAAGATGACCGCTAGATATTAAATGGCGGATTAAATCATACTTAACAGCCGCGGTTTTCCATACCAACGAAAGAAATAGAAAATCAACCATTCTATCCCGTCGATAGTTCTGCTAGCCCAACGAAGTCCACGAGGAGTGAGCCCGCATAAGAACTAGCCCGGAGTCGAATAGACTCCTCAGAGACATGCCCAATGACCAGACGCAGGGTCGTGTGTCGTGTATGCGGCGGCAAATTGAATGGACGGTGGCCGCGTAATGAGGAATGCAGCCCGCCTGAGCACAGTATTCACAAGAATCTGCATGGAAATGTCACCCTTGAAGCAGCAGCAGCAGCAGCAGTAGGAGGAGGAGGAGGAGAGAGCCATAGGAAGCAATAAACAACACACAAACGCGAGACGCACCCTCCATGCGCATCCCCTTCTCGAGGCACTTGACGAATCGGCAGGCGGGGCACTTTTTGCGCGAGGTGGCGGTGATGTCGCAGAGCGAGGATGGGGTGGCCATGTGGCAGGCGTATCGCTTGGCGTTCTGCACCGTGCGCTTGAAGAATCCCTTGCAGGACTCGCAGCAGAAGATGCCGTAGTGGTAGCCGGATATTTTGTCGCCGCAGATCGGACAGGGGCCCAGCTTTTCAAACTGCTTGACGTACTGTTGCCAGGAGGACTCCTTCTATAAGGCATGGGTGGCCATATAAGTGGCGTCTGAGCCGACAAAAACGGTCCACATGTCTCTAGATTTGCAACTCGCATGAGGCACTGACCAACCACCATACGCCCCTAAGCATTAGCGCCTGGTTGGTACACATATTGATACCGCACAAAGACCGCGTAACAGATTAGGGCCATCTTTCACCTCCCGAAATGTCGCTGAAACTCATTTTCTTCGGATAAAACATGCTATACTCCACGAATACGCATTATTTCTCTCTGACAGGAGATGAGGCTGCACACAGCAAGGAATTCGACACTCACCCCCACGGATCCGAGGCTTCCACCTCGCGACAGACGCACTGACGTATTCCCTGACGTCGCAGTGCCGGAGAAGGAGGCGGCTGCAGCGGCGGCGGCCGCCGCGTTGGCCGCAGCCGCGATAGCGGGCGGTGCGGGGGGCAGTCGGTTGTTGTGTGTGGTCGTGAAGGTCCGCACAGGGAGGATGTCCATGGGGTTCTGGTGCTGGTGGGCATGCACCACAACAACACTGCGGTCGCCCGCCGACTTAAGCGAGAAACTGCTGATGGGTGTTGAGGATACGCAGGACGTTACGGCGCCTACACCAGTTACAGAGGGAGAGGTGGCCATGGTGTTAGCTTGTTGGTGAATTATATCTGAAATGGGGGGGGGGTGATTACATAGAGCTACGTTAGATAGGGACCCAAGAGGTGACAATTCAATGTCTCCCGATGAAAAGACGTGAAAAATAAATTGCCCATGAAGTTTGCACCTAAAACACGGTTGCAGTTGACTTTGTGGTGAAAAAAAGCTCGGTCATGAAAAAGGGAGGTATCTAACAGACTGTGTGGCTACCGTGGTCGTTTGCTTAATTTATAGAGCAGCTCCCTAGTTATTAAACATGAACCCATCCCACAAACATATTTCTCAAAACAATGCTACTGATATATACTAAGTAGAGTTATATATTATAGGCAAGTGAAACTTGTTTTGCAGCCTCAATTGCGCTCAAATAGAAGCAGACCGTTTTGCGTTTCATACACCCCCAGAATAAAATAAAAGGGAATTATATTCCAATAGACCCACAGTAACTTACGTTGGTTTCCTTGACTAACAACGCGAATAGGCGTGTTGTTAGTTGTGGCAAGAGCTGGGGATGAGTTGGCGTGTTGACTTGTCGGGATTATTATATAGGCTGGCTGTTGAATCTGGGAGGCACTTGTATTGGTTGTAGACATTATAGTCTGTTGCTGTGTTTGACCATTGCTAGGAGTCGACAAAGCAAGTTGATATGTCGTTACAGGTTTCAGTTCACTTGGACCAGGTGTTAAGGGCCCTGTCTGATTCTGTAGAACGGCCACTTTCACCTGAGTCGGTCCATTGACAGACCGTATAACCTAAGCATAATTAAGACAGAATTTTAAATAAAATCTAGGAAAAATACACGATACTATGTCCACACCACTTACTGCTGTCTTGGGAGTCATTGGAGAAGAGCCGTGCTGAAAAGGGCCATATCGCATTGGTCCTTTTAGAGGCGATGCGACCCCTAGCGTCGGAGTTTGTGCAGCTGATTGCGGATAATCTACATGTTTAGTCTCAGAGTTGATGGGCTTGACGTCCTCTGTGGGCTTCAGGTTTCCTTTTACCTGAACAAAACAGGCACATACACCGATATATGAATTTCCAGAAAATGGTAAATATGAGAATTCAGCAAGAATAATAGTTAACAAACCTCAATTATAATTTTCCCATCATCCTTAAGCTGTCCTGACTGGGACAAGTGCATAATAAGCTCTTGCATCTTTTGTTGACTGATGGAGTTACTCTGCATACCTTCCGGCAATTGAATGGTGACCTGGGCCGCTCCAGTGCACTTAGACATCTCTGAATCACTTATGGATTGTGCACGCTGATCATCTGAATAAAGGACGTTTTGGGGCGACGAAACCTCGTCATCTTCAAACTCCTGGGCTGACATTAACTTTCTAAGGCAAACAAGGTTGATATGAAATGAGCGATTAGAAGTATCCCCTTTAAATTAACAATACAGTTTACTAAATGTACTCCATTAATGCAATGAGTTGAGATAGCAATACACCATTAAAAGTGACGAAGCTTTAACATAATTTAATCGGAAATGGAGGTTCAAGTTCCATGGGTGTGATTGATGGAAGGGCAGCATTACAACAACGGGTTCGTTTACAAATAGTATTTACAAGATGTTAAATAACGAGTCACCACCACGCCAGTATGAAAGGTAATCGACAAATGGATTATTTCAGCCAATTCTTAGGGAATTTCGGCAAATTTATTGACCAAGGTCAACCATTAAATCGCGCCCAATGCTGGAGTGTCCTCTAGAGCGACCTTCCGAAGTGACCTTCGAACATTTTCAAGGATTTCATGACCGTTATTAGATTATTTATCATTATTTGGCTGTAATAATCATCTTAGTACATAAATCTGCCAAAATGCAGCCGCTTTAACAATATAAACCCACATTTCGGGAGAAATACCAAATAATGGCCGAAATATTTGGATTGTCCTTGATAGGATGCAAGGTTAATTAAAACAAATTTCTGAGTCAATTCAGTTACATATTATTAAATATTATTTAAAATAGATTCAAACATCTCGAAGCAAAATGTATGCAAGGTAATATTTAAATTTCTTAAACATTAATCAATTTAACTTGCAGGCCAAATATAATGTTATGTGTGAAAGACAGCCACGGTGCAAAGGGTTAGGTAGGTATTAAATTGATACACTCAAACCGGTAAATGAAACTCTCCACACAACCATATAGTCTAGTTACTTTGAGTCTGCTGATAAAAATGAATGTCGGTTCATTCGTTTACAGCGCTTTTTGTTTTGAACTGCCAATACTATTCGTGAAGAAACTTAAAAAGCTATATCAGACTGTATTGAAGAATAAAATAGTTGTATCCAAATTTGATAATACAACGGTTCCATTTATTTTTCTATCGCATGCGACACGTGCCAAATATCTGGAAAAATCTGGGTAGCCAAATTAAAAAAATGGTACGATTTTTTTCGCATTTTCTCTAAAATATAAAATGGCAAATAAACCCAAGAAAATGCACGAGATTCGTTGCAATTCCTAAGAAACCCTTTACCATTTACCACTATTTTCTGATTTCCGTTAATTATCTGCCAAATATGCAGCACTTGTATCGGGCAATTCAGATTTGCTCCACTGTTTCTATTCGCTGCGACCGTGTTCTACAACGGCTTCAACACCCTTAAGACGGCCTTTCTATGGTCAAGAAACGTACTGCCAAGGTTTTTACATTGTTAAAGAACTACGTAGAGGATGCCGTTAGCGTCGATCGCATCAAAGCAGCATTTGTAGAGGAAACGCTCGAATTTTGACAATTCTACCTTACCCCAGTTCCCTTGAGTGCCACGGTGGTGACCACTGCTCCTCATTAAACGTGCGAAACAACCTCGGACACCAACGTCGCCAAATCAAGGTCAACCCATCTTCTGTCGCCCAACCACCCCGCCCCAAACCCATCAACCCCTTGTTCCGGTCGCCGGTCACATTTCCCTACCAATCTTACCCAGTTTATAAAGGGTGTTTGACAACACGTTGATTCTAAACGAGTTCTTTCAAAGTTCGTTTATTTTGCTGTGACAATTTATCACAACAATCACTAAACATTGTTTTCAATGCCAAACTTAGAAAATCTCTAAAACAAACATTTGAAAATAATCTGAAAACGTCTTGTTGAAATTTAAACCGTTACCTCAATAATTGCTAGATTAATGTTGACGTTTTATTTTAATTTATGCAACAAATGGCGCTTTTAACAATTTTACATTTAGAGTTGTTTGAGCATATTTTGTGCCGATTTTCTTTTAGCCTTCGTTTCATTATTTCGTGTATTCTTGTGAAGCTTTTTACTTATAAATCGTTTCTAAGTATTCCAAATTTCCCTTATCATGTGGAGTCTTCGGCTTGAATTGATTGATGCAGAAGGTTCTTACTCATTACATTCCGCATTTCGTATCCATCGTCGCAACTATCGTCAACCTTTTTTACATTAATGTATCTAAACACAGTAGGGAAATACATTGTCATAAGCTCATCGGAGTGGTAAAAATACGGTATAGGCACCAGGGGCTTTCCATCAAGTTAGAGGGGGTTCCCACGAAACCAATGGCTGTCTTCGAACTTACAATTCCTGCTTTACACTTTGCTATCGTTTGTTGTGTGGCTTATCCTTTCCAGCTTCACTTTCTTTTTGCAATCTTGGCGGACCCTTACCATTTCCTTTCCCGTAATCTTACTATTGATAAACGATTCATAGGAATATTAACTACTCATTGATTTAAAATATAATCTTTGATGCTAACGCTGCAGTTTCGACCGTATATGAATACGTTTTCGTATCCGTGGATAGAACCTTATGTATATACTTAAGAAGTTGTATAAACTACTTCCACTTTATTCAACACGGAGGTCAGCCACCGCATAGTCGAGTTGTTTACTAATTCTATATTATATCTGTCGATTCGCTCGTGACGGTATATATCTATACATAAACCCATTAGATCCACCCGAACGGAGTACTTATTTCTTGTTACGATTACGGTAGCGCCCCTCACAAAGTTACTTGGATTTTTAGATATGGACGAAGCGGTTTCGGGTGACCCGTATCGTCTACTGGAGGCGGAATTGTCCATAATGAGCATCGAAAGTCGCGATTGTGTTGCTGGTAAATTTTGAAATTCTGACTTCAACGGTGACTTAGGTGTCAAACGCGAACCCCTATATATAGACAATGACAGTGGCGTAATTTTTCGTCAGTATGAATCCGAAGATGACATGGACAGCATCGTACCCCTTATAACAAAAGACCTCTCGGAGCCTTATTCACTTTATACATACCGATATTTTATTTACAACTGGCCGAAACTATGCATTCTGGTACAAATTTATTCTCTATACTAGTAAGTTTAGGCGACAACCGAATCAGGTGATTGCATAGGTGCAATCGTGTGCAAGCTGGATTTTCACGAACAGATAAAAAGAGGATATATTGCTATGTTGGCGGTTGAGAAGGACCACAGGAAGAAGGGCATCGGATCAACGCTGGTACGACTGGCGATCGATTTAATGATCCGGGACGGTGGTCAAGAGGTATTTATAATTTAATACTACAAAATTGATTTCAACGGTTTAATTCCAAGTGTTACTATTTAGGTTGTGCTCGAAGCAGAGGCAAGCAACAAATCGGCTCTAGCACTTTATGAACAGCTTGGTTTTTCTCGTGACAAATTCCTCCTACGATATTACCTTACCGGCACCGATGCATTTCGACTTAAACTATGGCTTGATCCCCTAAATTTCGAATAAACGTTTAAAGACAAGTCTCAGGTTTGATTACAAAGCGGGTTTTTATTTCGTGAAACTTTGTTACGATTGTTCATCGGTCACAGCGTATCGCATCTCGGTTGCGGCCGCATTTCTGAAACAGATAATTCTGGATATTAGTTTGCAAATCAGAGATCTTGGTGTAGGATCACGTATCACAGAAAAGATTATCATCACAGCGCTCACTAGAAACTAACCTTTTTTAAAAGCGACGTCCGATTTGGTTTCAAACCCGTTCCAGCAGGAATTTCAACACGAACAAACATGACTGGTTGAAATAAAGAAAGATATTAGCAACGAATCAGAGATCTTGGTGTAAAATCACTCTTCAATTACAAAATTTTCATCAACGTCTACTGCCCATACTCACCTTAAGCCAATAGTGAGTTGTTCTCACATGACTTGGTTGGAATTATTCTACAAAAAAATGCATTGGGTTTGAAAACGAATCAGTCAAAGGCTTTTATCAATTGATCAAAAGTAGCAAATTAACATCACGAAACGGTGTTGAATAAAACTTACAATTTACGAATGAATACCAAGAGCATCGATCCAAAAACAACGAGTCGGAAATCAGCAAAGAAGCACGTGTGCAAAACACGGCATGGACATTGATATTTATAGTTAAGAAATTAACCACGCTTAAACAAACACTGTTGCTTGTTAACATGAATAAAAACGTACAATGAATAAAAATAATATTTGGTCGTTTTTTTATATATCTTTTCAAAAATCGATACAAAGCAGCAAAATAAACCGTTTGACCATTTATCTGTGATTAGTGGATCAATGTTAAGCAAACAGTTATAGTTACAGCTCTAACAACAAATAATCGAATTTATATTTATTTCCGGAACACGCTTAATAATTATTCTGAAACAGAAACTTCAGATGTTATTTAATATTTGGTTTTATACAGACTGAAATGAATGACTGAAGGATGTTGATTAATTGGCTTCAAAATTATTTCTCTAACCGACGCCAACACGTAAGAGTCGGGCATTAAGCCTCATCCTCCTTGCACACTTATTGCGGTGTACCACAAGGCGTAGTGCTATCTCTATTTTTTAAACGATTACACGTCTAGCCTTCGGTCCCCTTACAACCTGACACCAATAAAATGATCTCGTTTTTTAGTGGGCTGCCATGCTCTCCATCTAAGAGATCATTGTTCAACGACACTTTAATAGTTATTCACTAATCGTTACTTGTTTTTAGAATAACCCCTCCAATCCCCTCTTTTCAAGTCTATCTAAGTGTTAATCTCTTCGACCAATGCCTAGGCTGTACCGTGCAATACTCACAGGACCGGCAGCATATCGCAATTCGGTCATTCCTTATTTGTCCCGATTTTTAGTTTCGCCGGAGGAACTAAAAGCCTATTTTCATATCTAGTACTTGTTATACTGTCTTGTTTTATGCTGACAGTTTTGGTCCTCGTGACTAAAATTAGTTTTTATTAATATGACGGTTTAATACAACGTATAAAGTCTTAAACTAAACGATGATTACTGAATTCCGTTTATGCGGATGACCTTCGCCTGTTGCTCCCTCATGGAAAGCCTGTTTAGAATCGGATGAAGAAAACCCAGGATCTAGGAAAGGATATGACGAACAGTCTATTTTCTAGTTGAAAGACATGAAACAATATTGTGAAATATCCTTAGGCAGCTCTTATCCCACGATTCTGGAAGACGCCTCAAAACGACGGGCTTATAAGGCACGTGAAAAGGAAACAGATATTGGTGGGACGGAAGACATGGGAGAGGTTTAGACTGTGCCACTACCCAAACCGTAAACATAGCCCGGAAATGTTCAGTGAAAAGTATAAATAAAAAGTTCTAAATTATTTACAAACCTTATTCAACAATTACACAGAAATAAAAAACAACCGTGACAAGATTCGAAGACTGCGAGGCGCTTTATCCCCTCGAGTAGTCTCTGGTTCACGTAATAATAATAATATTCGCTTTATTAAGGTCACGAGTACCAAAACTTTCAGCATTAAAATTTACAATAAACAAAAATGTTTCAGGAAGTGACGATTATACGTAGAAAATGTAGAATAAGTTAAGAAGAATAAAAGAAGTAACATCAGGGATTGTCACTAGCGGCTGACCTCTGCATTGGGTTATGTGATGTTAGCACGGCATTTTTCGCAGAAAACTGTGGGGATTGATATGGTGATGCTGGAAAAATTTAATATGATTGGGCGTTTCCAATAAGTCGGAAAGACCAACGTGTCTGCTGATGAGTTTGTCTTCGTGAATACTTCAAAATGACTACAAGTAAAAACAATCAACGGAAGCATGCTTCATCGACTGCCACGAAGCTTTCTATTCAGTTAACAGGGAGTCGTTCTGGGTGTTAATTGACAGTTGTGCCTGAAAACCCGGTGAATCTCCTGAAACCGTACAATCTTTCCACCCAAGTTCGTGTTTACTGCAACGAATCGGAAGAAATCCCTTTAAACGCTGGCGTCATGCAAGGCTAACCTCTGCCCCCCGCGCTGTTAATTACGTGGGGGACCAGTCAATGCCACACTGCAACGATGTCGAAGATGCCCCGGACGATTACGTTGTTCTAGCAGGCAACCCAAATCCCTTGCGAACGATTCTCAGCCGTATACATAATTTGGCAAAGGTGGACGGACTGGAGATATAAACATCGATAACCACGTGCCCAGAAAACCACTCACAGCCCATCTACGTCAACAATACACCAGTCTCGTATGCCTAAGCTTTCAAATACCATGCTCCACTATTCTGCCGATTGATCCAGCGAAGGTTGAACTCCAACCAAATTTCAGCAACACCAGGAAGGTGTAAAGCGGCAAACGTTCGCATCTACCGCGCTGCAATCAGTCTAATCTTAAACTAGGGCTGTTCGACATGGAGCTTTCATACTGGTGCTTCTCGTCGTTACCTTGCCCAGGTTGGCACTGCTGGACCAGGGGAATCTCAAAACGCGAACCGTATCATCAAAGCGGACACCAAGCGCCTAGGCATGTTATCAATCAATAATGCCGGTTCATACGCATAAAGGAGACGATCTTTAGGCATAATAAAAGCGAAGTGAGTTTCTTTAAAAATAATTTGGAAATTTCCAAAACGCGTCATAATAGAACCCTTTTACAATCTATTAATAATAATATAATTCGCTCCATGAAGTTCACGAGGACAAACCCTTTCAGCATTTAAAATGTAAAACAAACAAAAATGATACAAGAAGTGGCGATTGGTAGAGAAAGATGCAGAAGGCCCGACAAAATCCAATTGGCAGATACACAACGACTATAACCCACGTGAATGTGCTAAAGGGAAACAAAAAACACCGGAAAGTACTTTAAATTTTTGATATATCCAAAAGGGTTCCGTCGCATTTCAGTAATAATAATAATGAAAATACCCAGCCTCACTGATCAATTAAAAAAATGTTGAAGTGCATCAATACCATAACTCTATTTGGTAGTATTCCATTCAAGCAGGATTTCACCGCGAGAGGACAGATTTCTGCAGCTAGTGTTGCATTTATTCAAGAAAAAAATTAATACCTTTTAGTGCGTTTTTTTTATGAACGAGTTACGTATCCTCACGCCAATTGAAGCCCGTCTACTTGATGATGATCTCGAAAGCGTCCAAGAACAGGAATTTTGTTAATTTGTTTGAAGTATGGTGTCCATAATTCCCGTATAATCATCTAACACGACCAGATTACAACTAGGCACGCCGAAATTACCTATTTCGAACGCCAGATGTCTCCACGTTCAATCGGCAATAGATTTGGGGAAATGTTATAAATAATAAAACAAGTTATCGTACAGTGAGAACATTTATAATTGACTCCCGACATCTAGAACACCGGCACTTTCAAAATTCCTACACATCCCTGTCTATTCTGTTTATTGGAAACATTTTAAATTCGAAAATGTGTGGTGATCCCAAGACTTCGTGGCCCACATAATCAGAATGGCACAATGGCCAAAGATGAAGGTCGGGAATGAATAATATTGTTTATTATTCAAACCTGGGCCGAAAACCCCGCCAAGGTGCGATGCCTAGCGCCCGTTGCGGTGAGTACTGTCTGGACACTCGTGTGGTGTGTCGTGGCAATGGGCGCCGGATTGGTGTCGTCGATGTTGTCTAAATTGATCCACGTTAAGCTCACAGCATGCGTTTGCCTATGGGGTGCCAGTATAATGGATGTCATGAGTGAAGTTTCTGCTGAATATTTCGCTAAAACGAGGAAGAAAGCCGGCTTTAAACATACACAACATGACGGGAAACTAAAGATTATCAATATTTTGTACAAGAAACCTACTCACGTTTAGAAATTATGCATTTTTATAATTTTTGTAGCCAAATTATGCAACGTGGGTGGTGTCCAACACCCAACCAACACTGCAGGGGCCACACGTAGACCACAGACTGGTAAAATTGTGGATGATGCAGCAATCGGTTTCCGCCGGCAGCTAACTCTCATGCAGCTGCATGAAAGACGCTCGACTAACCCACATCCTGAGGATGCTGACCGCTACACCATCTGGCCACCGGGGTCCCAATGATCACCCCACCATAATCATCATCGTCTAAGTTACATCCAATCGCGAAAAACGTTGCGTTCAAGTTCTCGACACAGTATGCACGGGGGTCGGGAGCAGAGTATCCGAATGTCTTTGTAGGCCTTTCGAGAGATGTGTGCGGCTGTTAGTGTACCGACGCAGACCACGTCAGTCCTGTCTACAAACTCAGCCACCTCGGCGTGCAGGTCTTCTCAAATTACTCACAGATTCTCAGGGCGCGGGCGCAAGTGCTAACAGATAGCCAATGGCCTCGTCTCGGTGTGTGCGTGTGTGTATGTGTGAGGGCAGAGAATAATGGCAGCAGCTTTCTACTGGCAATCAAAGGAGGGCACGCAAACGCCCACTTACCAATCATCAGGCACAACTCTCAGGCTCAAGCAAAATCACTCACTCACGCACTCACACCTCCAAGAATGCTCACACACTGCGCTGGTATTATGTAGCAATTGCTGTAACTGGGACAGCTCGAGCCAATTTGTTTTACAGAGAAATAGTTCTGACGCCAAGGAACTTCAACAAAAATTGAGAAATGATGATCGCAACGCTCAATCGAACCTTAACTGGTACGTGTCTTTTTGGGTAGGGACATCAGGTACCTGTCAATAACTAGTCTATTTGACTGTTTACTACTTGCTGTCCTTAAGCCTATGTTTTTCAGCTTTTGTTTTCTAAAAATCAATTTTCAAACAAATACTATTACTAAGACAGTCGGGCATCATTCGTTCCGCTACCTCACCGGTCATTAAAAAAAATCGATTTTTCGTGGTGCCTTTCTATCAACTCTTGCCAAAATGTTACGATGCGTTCATTCATCGGGGTTTTGATAGGTAAGGTAAATGGATTATGCGTTACAATCGATTGCGTTATACCGATATGAATTTATCAAAAAACTTTCTGACAAGCCTCGCTGCATCAAAACCAGACGGATGGTTGTGTCTAGATCGATGGCAACAGGAAGTTGATGCGGAATTTATTAATATAATACGGGACCAAATTATTCTCCACCAGAAAAGCTGACCGGCAGTCCAGCATAAAAAAAACAATTGCAACTTAAGCAAACTAATATTCACCAAATGAATATCCACGCTAGATCACTCGCCAATTTATATCAAAAAGTGTTTAAACAGGTGAATAATTTGCTCTTTCCGGTATCTTAATGGTCTGCCAAATCGAACTGTGGAAACCGGCCGTTAAGTCAGAAATATAAACCAATTTAAGCGGATACATCTTCAGTCAGTGAAACTACCTATGACACCTCGTAATACATACGCAATTTCTTAGTCAAATCATGAAACAACAATCAATTCGAGCGACCACCGAGACTTGTTCGCTGTCGACTCCGTTAACTATATATTGTTGGGGGCTTTTCAGCTAATTCAGTCATCCTTTTTTCTGCCCTAACTGCACAAACACGTTTTCGGTGTCCGGATTCCAAAACTCTATTTGGTCACGAAAACGAATTAAGTTGGCGTCTGCAGTGTGTACCATGAAGTAGCGCCGTTGCCATGGCGGCGTGAGACGGTGGGCTTTCTTGAAGGTTTGGTGTTTTACAACCACAGCACAAGCAGGCGTATCTGAAATATGTACTATCACACACTATACGACTTTCACTCAAATTGCACTGAGTCCGATATTCTCCTTTAGTTTTTATAATTTCTGGGTTCTGTGCATTAAGAATTCCGGCGGGACACAAACCCGTTTTATTAACAAATGGAAGTTCATTTCACCTTTTTAAAAACGCCACAATTGTGTAGTTCATAAGTACAGCTCTGAAGTGACGTTTTCCTGAAGAATTCTAGTAGTATTCTAATGCATTTTCCGTTGCCCAGTTGTTCCCAAATCTGTCCCAAATCACTCGTGCTTGATAACACCGCAGCTTCCACCCAACTTTCGTTTGTGCCATTGTCAATCACTTCTAACTAAATGGAGGCATACGAACGACCATCGACCGCGAGTTGAACATTTCACATCGACATGGACTTTTACCTATCCCGCAGAAGCTCAAATAGTATTTTAGGCACCATTATCCCCGATTCTACGTTTTCGTTGCTTTCGTGTATTTTGACCAAATTTAGGTCCAATTTAACTGCGTCAAAGGTCCCCGAGTTAAGGACAGCCAAGCTGTTGATTTTTTTCGATTTCAAAGATGAGTGCTAATTCATAACTGGATTGGCATGCCTATTTGTAAATCGAGGTAGAACAAAGCGTTCAGCATTAAACTGGAAGCAATAAGTGACGGTAGCTGTGGCGTAGATCGAATAATCGAGATGTAAGACTGTCTTGAGAAACAACTCGCTTCATCACTGGTCACCCTTCACTTATAATCTTTTTCTGAGTTCGAGAAATTGAAAAACAGCTCCACGCTGAATTGCGCGGTGAGACCCATGGAATACCAATGGGTAATTAACAAAATGGCACATTTATTGAGACAAACCTATAATGGCGGTAATCAAGAGGTTAATATTTTGCTCAACCTACTACTCTACTTTATTTGCCATAGAACGGAAGCTCCTGTCGCACGCTTTAATGTGGCTTCTTATCCCAAGTTGTCTCCGTTGCGGTCGAGTTCAAACTCATTAAAAAAGGCCAAGGACGGCGTGAATCACGCAGTTTCATTCTGATATTTCGCCCTAGTCTTCCATCGAACATGCTGCAAAAGAAAAAAAATACTTAACCTAATTATAAATATGTAAAACAATTAATTTTAAAACCACTTAATGACGCACGTTGATTCATTCATCACTGTTGCGGACTACCGAAAAGTCCCGGGAAGTCCCTCAGTCCATATGCGAGGTGCCTTCAAGCGAGGTGCGGTGTCTAGGGACACACGGGAACCACATGGACGAAACTGTACACCCTCAGGTATCCGATGATGCCGGGGCTGTCGCCACAGGTATTCGCGTAGATGGACAGGTGTTTCTACCACAGGCACCCTGCCCCCACCCTTCCCGAAACCATTTCTCATATTTCGTATGCACGGTACAGTACTAGACGTTCTCCGTATGTTAGTTACAACCTAGAGATACTGAGAAAATACTGCCTATGTTTTTCTGCACACCGGAAAACGTTCACCACCCGTTGTTGCCACGCAATTTTGAGAATTACTGAATTGGAATGTTCGCCTCACTTTTTAGCGCCCAGCCTTATTCTGATGCTGTTTTGCATCCTCGGTTTCCCCGATTCCTCCTCCACATCCTCCCAATCCGGACTTTACATAAGAGGGAGGTCTCCCCTTCGCCAAAGCCTCCATCGGGTACCGCGCCAGCAATCAGAGGCACCCCAGATAAGCATGCGATCGGCCTCCCGCCATTGGCTACAGGTACAGTGCACAGTGCCCCGGCCTTCAGCCTCCTTCAAAGTCTTCGTAAGCTGCCCAATGACGACCTCGCCCTGCTATGAGAACTGCATCGCCACGAATCCTTGTAGAGAAGTCATAGATTCAGCTAACAACTGTCTGCCTGATGGCGAGACCGTAAACTGCACCCAGGAGACACTGCCCAGTGGTACTAGCACCACCACCCTATGGATCGATAACAGAGACAAGAGACTGCGTGGTCACTGGTCTTGCACAAACCTCGGAATGCGAAGTAGCTCGGTCGAGGTGAGTTGACAACTTTAAAAGTGGATAAAAGGTGGTTGTCGTTTAGAAATCTCTGTGTAACCAAAGGCAACTCCATTCGTGGGGTCGTTCGTCGAAGGACAAGACTTACGTGCCGACAAGCTAGGAGTCTTAGCGTTTGGCTGTTGGCGTCGTTGCCTCTAGGCACCTCCATTCGTGGGGTCGTTCGTCGAAGGACAAGACTTACGTGCCGACAAGCTAGGAGTCTTCGCGGTTGGCTGTTGCCGTCGTTGCCTCTAGGCACCTCCATTCGTGGGGTCGTTCGTCGAAGGACAGGACTTACGTGCCGACAAGCTAGGAGTCTTAGCGGTTGGCTGTTGGCGTCGTTGCCTCTAGGCACCTCCATTCGTGGGGTCGTTCGTCGAAGGACAGGACTTACGTGGCGACAAGCTAGGAGTCTTCGCGGTTGGCTGTTGCCGTCGTTGCCTCTAGGCACCTCCATTCGTGGGGTCGTTCGTCGCCGTGCCAGGCACCTCCATTCGTGGGGTCGTTCGTCGAAGGACAAGACTTACGTGCCGACAAGCTAGGAGTCTTCGCGGTTTGCTGTTGCCGTCGTTGCATCACAGACTTTGGGGGCCTCTAGGCACCTCCTTTCGAGGGTGCGTCCCGGCGAAGGATGAACCCAGGATCACCAGTAATTGTTAAAAGGGAATCTACCACGATCGGGGTAAGGGTTTGCATCGGGTCCCTCCCGAAATCAACAATACTTAGGAGCTACGTTTCTCGTCTCCGTCTTTTCTGTCTACTGATATCACTCAATATTTGTCAGACATGCCCAGGTGAATTGAAATCCGGACGAGTTTCAATTTACTACCTCTAGTGGCCCGGTCAAGCGTGTCCACTGCTTGTTGGACCAGTGGCTTTGTGGGATTCGCTGCCAGACCGAAGTTGTTAAGTGCTTCATGGGCAGCTCTGAACTCCATACAGTCACTTGCAGTTGTGGGTGGAGGTTTTCTTGCAATCCCAGAAAGAGCCAGCAGCTCTGAATCCAAGAGATCCCTCGAGCTCCTCGTTCACCGCAAGGTTTTGTCAACTCGTCAGGCGATTCTAGTGAAGGGTCCTCGAGATAGATTTGTGAACATGCTGAAGGGGCCGTTTTACATTCATGAGGCCTGTGGAGGTGCGCCTGATTAGTTTACTCGTTCTTCCGTCTGCCATCGGTGTATTCCATGAAGGAGCGGTGCTCGTGCGTTAGATCTTTTGGAGATTTCTTCTTTCATGGACTCATCGTGACCGTGTCGAGTCTAAAATCGACACTACCCCAGAAGAGGTAGAAGCGATTCTCGGGCTTTGGTTTCATGCCTGCAATCGTTGTTGTTGTTATCGTTGTTGGGTTCGCAACTGCTGCAGAATCTCTGGTTTGCTCCTTGCGTTGACGCATCTTGGGAGGGTATATTCAAGGATCCCAAATAACCAGAAGAGGAATATCGAGTGCTAAAGATTGTGAGACACATTGGATTAAATAGCCGGTTGACTGCCATGCATTAATCTTTCACGACGAAAGGTCCGTTCAAATAAATAATTGGGTTCGAAGTGGGATGGTTTGGTTTATACGCTGTTCTTCAGAAGCACTTTGACTAACACGAGTTCAGTTGAGACGAAGCTTTGATTTTCGCATTCTTTTGTAATCTGGGTGGTGTGTCCATGGGATGAATTTTGTAGAGTTCGTTTATGAATACACTCCGTTCGATGAGTGCAACTTGTGAGATAAATAGGTTAAGTGGACAGGTAATTATGGATCTTCTCACACTCCGAGTGATGAAAGCGTAGACTAGGGGGAGAGTTGTGCCTTTACATTTACCACATTTTGTCACAATTTGATTAATTTGACACGAATATGCATAATGCTGAGTCTACAAAACCATAGCTTCATAAATAGCAAGCAGAAGTCGGTGTAGTGAATAGGAATTCTACGCTAGACATCCTCAAAGAAGCAGAAGATGACGACGACGACGAAGAAGAAGAAAAAGAGATGTTCCACCCGTCGAGCAATGAATTGGGTAATTGATGTTACCTCAATATGCAACCACCCGCCATGTTAAGGACAACCCCAAAGCCTTGGGTTTCGGTGAGCAGTGCTCAGACGAACGTACGCATAACTACCAATGAAACGCGTGTAGCTGGTGGTAATAACTGAAAAGTGTTCCAGATAAGTAAAAAAGGACAAAATTGATAGTTTTAGCGTCTTTAAATGAATTCGATGGAAATGAATGTGTCTTGTGGAGGGTTTCGAAATCCCGAGAATGTGTTGCATATTACCTAAAGGGCCTTTGGTATTTTGCTGTAACGTAAATGTACCGCGACTCTCCAGAGGTTATATACAATATTGTGATTTCCTGAGTGTATTGTCTGCATTGGCATCGAACCCATTGAACTGCATTTTAATTGGACCAATTATGGAGATTAGAAGCTGATTGGTTAAACCGCGACTTGTGGAATGCCCACTAAATTGAATGAAGCAACGGGTTTTTAGTATTTGCATCGCAGTGAATGTGAGGCAGCTGAAAATATTCCCTGAAAGTTACTCGCGTTCCACGTCCATACACCCAAATAAGAAGGTATTTTGTGTCCCACTCCAAGATTGCTCCACTAACAGACGAGAGCCCGCCGGCTTCTCCTGTCCCGCTTGATCCCCTGCCACCCGCCAACCCAATTCCCTCAAAACCAATCTATAAAGATCAAGAGAAGCCGATTGAAACATCAGAGAACTCGAATCAATCATCTCTTCATTCAACAAATCAAACAAAGCTCATCGTCTTTGCATGTAAGACTAATTGGATTGACAACAAGGATACGATGTAATTGTCAAATGTTTTAATGTACTAGACCAAATATCAATCGCGTAAAGGAATGGCTCAAAGTTAGCTACCAAGACCCAAATTATATTTTTAACACAAAATGGTGCGGTATTTCTCCGCATTAATTCCACCGGTTACGATTGAATGTTACGAAACGATGCGCAAATAATTATTATTTAGCTACAAATTTCAGCACACAAAAAATGACGAGATTCCAAAATATAGGACTAGAGCGCCCATAGATGTCACAATTGTGATCTGATGACAACACTTCGCTACAATTTCATGCGAGATGTAAGATCATTAAACAATGCAGACAAAATATAATTCTCCTGCATGCAGATAGACCGGCTTCATGGATGTTTCATGAAGATTATTGGGAATATTGTGCACGGGGGGTGTCCCAAAAGCGACCCTTGGCGGTAGAACTGGCCGCTGCATAATCACAATAACAATGGTATCCATTTTTGAAGGTCGTGAAGACCAAAACGTTCAGCGTTAACATTTACAACATTGTAAAGGCCGCAACCGGCGGACCAAAAGTGTAACTCAAGCTGATTAGAGGCGAAATTGCAATTTTGTTGGACTAAACGTGCCTGCATATCCCACAATTTAGCGTTCCTTTCCCAATCGCCCTGGGTCTTCTGCATTCTGGCCATTTTTACCATCTCTTTGGCAGTCAACATTATTCTCTGGAGTCGCTGGTGCATCCTCTGCGTATTCACGGGTGAGGCTATTGAATTTAAAAATCAAAGATTAAATTTGTGTGGCCATCTCCTAACGAAGCATTAACCAGTTTCATGGATGCGGCTTCCATGAAGATTCACGGCAATGTTCTAAAAGGTGTCGCCCGCCAGTGTAAGCCGAGGTCAAACTCGAATCCCTAAAAATCAGAGCGATGACGCTGAACACTAAACGATCAGAAATTTATATGCGTTGTAACGACTAGGGTTTTTAAAGAAAAGCGATGCAGCAATGATCACAGTAGCCTGTGTTAAGACTCACAATTCGTCTTAAATTATTGCCGCTATTTCCTTGTTAACATTGTCAAGTGACAGGGGCTTAAGTTCCAAAATGGTGGCTTTTCAAGTCACCAACTGAGTAATGCAAGTCCCAAAACGGTTTCCTAACTCGTTGATTCATGACGTTCTTAGGCGCGCATATAAGAAGAAAACCTACTTTTATACACCCGGACAAGGCAATTCTACCCCAGGCATCAGATTCATTGACTAGGTTTCCCGTCATTCAGTTAACGTTCAAGTGTGTGAAATTTTAGTTGATTAGATGGTTTATTGTTCGTCCTTCTGCCTTAGCTCGAAGACGAAAGGGTGCTGGCCCCCAGAAGGCTCTTGGCGATATGCTTTGCCTACCGACTCAAATTCAAAAATCCCAGTCAGCACTCTGGGACAACGCCATCTTCCCCGGCGCGCTGTCTGATGGGCATCCAGTGAACGGCTTTGACGACCCCAACCAACGCTTCGCCACATTCGGGCCTTCGAGTTACTTTTTCGACGGCACTCTTCCGCAACCGAATCAGCAAAATTCAAGCTTCACCGATCTCGCTTTTCCCCAGTTCAATACGATGCAGCCAGGTCAGCCGATGTGGACCTCTCGCAGAAATGCCCCGACCTCCTTTGCTGCAACTAGCGCACGTGTCAACCGACCCCGGAGTGGCCGAGATTCTCTCCGACAACTCTCCTCGTCTACCCAACCCCCAATAATCGATACTGCGGGAACACAGTACGCGGATCTGATGTCCAAAGAGCCCAAAGAGCCGAGGAGATTCCCCCGAGTGAGCATGACGCCGCCTGTCCCACCTCCTCCGCTGACCCTTGGAACTCTTTATGATGACGTCGCCAGTAGTTCCACGATAACCACTCTTCCCAAGGCGGCAATGATCTCGCCATTTGGAACGCCGCAACTGCCGGCTATGGCGGAACAGCTGGAATCGACGTCCGCAAATGGTCCGTCGATCTACACGGTCAATGGAAGAAGTCCCCAGTTGCAAAGTTTTGGAAGAAATGACGGTCGTGTATTCAATAATTAAAACAACACAAAGGTTTTGCATTGTTGTTGAAGCTGCTTGGGTTTTCCTTTTTAATAAAGCGTCATTCAATGACGCCAATAAAAGGATTTGGCTACAGGAGAGCCTTCATGTCTTTGTTGTGGTATGAGGCCAATGTTTCGAAATAACGCCAATTAACTGACCAGTATTGTACGGATGACAAGTCATGAGAATCTTGAGAGACAATGTTTGACCTCATAAAGTTTCGAGGAAAGCAAACAAAATATAATTTAGTACAATATTACACTTAACAACCTCCTTCACCGACTGATAACCAACGTTTTCGCAATTATGAACTTTTGTTACGCAGCAAACCGGCATAATTAAGAATTAACAAATGATTCTTTACAAACTATTTCGATTGAAGAAATAAATAATTAGCTAAATAGAGCACGTGGTTTTTTGCTTTAATGCATAACAACTTAATAGCAGCAATGGTGTAACGTCTTTTTCTAGATTGTGGTTGATTTAATTCGGTCTAGAATGTACATAGAAATATGAAGAATTTGACAATCCATTATCCCTGGA